>VUQR01004545.1:10069-29201 GCA_015108515.1 Hemichromis elongatus
GGTCTCCCCCCTTTTTTTTTTTTTTTTTTTTTTTTTTTGTCTGACACAAGACAGATAAAGAGGGTGAGAGGAGAGAGAAAGACACCAGATATAAGAGAGCGAGGGAGTTTATGTGAAAGACAAAGAGGACAAGTAGTCGCGAGTGCTAAAGGTGACCTCAGCTATTCAGATTACAGGTGCTCACTGTCGGCATGGCTCTCGACTGCGCTGAGGGCCAAAGGAGCTTGAGTGTCAAGTGAGAAAAAAAGCTGAGCCGACACCACTGCTGCTCTCAAAGCTCTAAATACAGTTCTTAAAACAGCGCCAAGGTAACTCTGGTTGATGCGATAACAACATTTGCTCTCCGCTGATGTCCTAAAACACCTACTTGTCACTGGCTCAATAAAGGCCTATTGACTTTTGACCTAACTGAACACTGTCACAGTGGTGAAAACACTGCTGACGTCCATTTTTTTACCCACTGACAGCCTTAAATAGGCTTATATTTTAAGAGATTTACTGTAGAGCAGACTGAGAGGCAGCTGAATTTATTTGGTTAGTTCTCCAGTAAGTGCTGATTCATACTGTCCTAGTGAGAATTGCATATTGCACAATAAGTGCATGTGTGTGTGGCCAAGAAAAAGAGCCACTGGATCTTGTTTTCTAGTCATGAGCCTGCTCAACTAAAGAAAGTCTTTGGCGTCCCGCTGTTGTGCAACGAGCCACCGGCTGGCCTGCGAGGCGTATGCGCTGCTGGTGTGTTGAGACCCGCAGATTGGCACAACGCTGTGTGTGAATCATCAGGCTTTCCAGAGTAACACCACTGTCAACACAAGTCTACCCAACGCCCCACTGGGAGAGGCCCAGCAGCAATGGCAGCGCACCCGGACTGGTATTAGCAGTGTTTGTGCTCTGACAATAAGGCAAACACAGGCTTAGCTTGTTATCCTCTGGCTTAGAAAACATTCTGCCTGGTGCTGAAATCAGGTATAAGGAAAGCAATCAGAATGAAGCAGAAGGTGAAAAGCCGATCGAGGGTTGATAACTTTATAAATGTGACGAAAAGCAGTTAAATAATGGGTGAGAACTGCTTCTATGATCTGCATCGTTTCAGAGTCAAATGAAACAGATGACTATTAATACATTATTTAATATTTAGAAAAAGAGTTCATAAAATGCTAAATCACACAATCACATTCAAAAAATCATAAGGAACAACATGCACACTTGTTGTTTGCATCACAGTCCTGGTTTCAGCTGCTGGGTATAAACACTAGCCTGTTCATTCCCAACAGCTAGCAGCTAGCTTGACTAATACTGTTCCCTGCTGTTGTGTAATAGTGAGCTCCATGACTCTATGATTTCTCACAGTCATCACAGAGGTTGAATTTCACTGGGTTAAAATGAAAAGAAATGTGCTTTTCTTTCTGCACAAGGTGCGCTGCCACTAATCAGTCTGATATTGTTATACTGTAGCGCAATTGTTTTTTAGCCTTTAATGCTAATGCAATAGCCAAGCATCTCATTTCAGGTTCGCTAGTCCTCAAAATACATGAAATTTCATCAAAGCAAACAATAAAAGAAGAATACGTCAAAGTGACAGTGCCTCTTTTGTCTGATTTTTGTGATGATTGCAAGGACATTTAAAAAAAATTATACTAAGCTTCTACAGAGCTGATTTCTGAATACAGTTATGTAAAAAAAAAAGAAAAAAAGATAAAGATGAATTAATTTGATAAATGTGACCAAAGACTCTCCTGGAACTGACTGTGAGAATTAGCTTAAAACGAAAATGTTAGCATTCATGCCCTGTCAGGTTGGAAGCAGACCAGAACACTCTCAGGGATAAGTGACATGTTACTGTAAAACTCCATCGTGTTCATGTCAGAACAGGTTACTGTCGAAAATCTGACTGATCTAATAAGTCTTTTTTGTGTGCATGTGTGGCACCATTCGCCAAACCAGTCAGCCACAGTGATTGCTTAAGTTGCTGGTTGTTGCCTTAATTCGATTTGTAACAAACTGCTTTAACAGGGCTATTTTACGGCTCTGTTATGGCGTCCCAACTAAGTCCCAACTAAGCTCTCTCCGCAGTCCGCACTGCATCTCTCTCTTTCACTCGTGGTAATTTCACCTGTGTCAGACTCACTGTAATAACAGCTCTCTTGCTAAAAACAAAAACAATTCTCAGAGCCATACTTAAACAGATGATAGGCTCGTCTCCCGGGCTGCAGCCTGTTGTTATATCTGTGAAAGCTTTGCTATATCTGTGAGAAAAACGGCAGCTAACACAATGAGAAAAGCTGTCATTTTCTCCTCAGAGTTGCAGCAGTTTTCAACACTAAAAATAGGACTGTTAAGACAGAGGCTCCAGTTCGGATGAGATGTTGTTAGTGCGTATGAGGCCTCTCTTCCAGGAGCTCAGTGCCTCTGGGAAATAATGAAAAACAAACAGAGAGTCTTGATGTTGACTCAGGGAGAAGTGATCCACAGGTTATTGCTGCACCCCTCTTTCTCCTTCTCTCCCATGGCTTTTGGATGAGCTTGTGCAATCCAAGCATATTGTCCCCGAACCCTTCACACACACACACACACACACACACACACACACACACACACACACACCCACACACACACACACGCACATTCAGGCCTCTAGGCAATACATGTCAAATGTTGATGTCATGTTTCAGCCTTTTTAGCTGAGTTCACCCAGATTTTGTGTGACCTTTTCCAATTTTTATAATTCATGAAAGGAGCTAGGAGATTATTCTCCAGTGACAGCGCAGCTATGCATTGTGGTTACAGATGAGCTGCTTGGGTCTATATAGCCATCCACCTCAGCATGATCAGGAAAACAGCTGAAGGATTTCCCTGAGTTGCTTAAATGCTAAAGGCCTCTTTTTTCTCCTCCCCTGTCATCAGTATGGTATATGGGCCCCACGCTCCTAATGTTAAACTGTAAGAGCGTGTGTGTTGTTTTGTTCTGTGACATTATGTAATCTGCATGCAAAGAGAAGGGCATTTGAAGCATTTTATAAAAAAAAACATTTAAAGCATAAGGAAACTGTGCTGGGGTTAATGTAGACGGAGGAGGATGGAAGATGTATTTGGAAAAGGGTGACGTGAAGAGATTAAATTAGTATGCTAGATTATCCCACACACCGGAGTTCAAATCTGGAGTTCACCACCACATTCAGCTACAGTTTTGTTTATTTTAATTTATTTTTTAAGAAATACTTCACGCAGAAAAATTGACGCCTTTCAGTCAGTCGTGCCAGTTGAAACTACACCACAGCAACTCCTGCCTGCCTGCTTGTTGTGAATTTAGCACACTAAAGCTGGTGGCGCCATCTGGTGCGTCAGGTGGGTATCAAAATACGGTGCGTCAATGTACCTGACAGCAAAAATGCAGCGGACTGCTCAGTGTGCAGTGCGCTGAATACCAGTGCGTGACGAGTGCGTCACAGCGGGAAAAGCACAGGTGTAATTATCTCCAATTATAGCTGCACTCGTAGAAAGAAAGAACGCGGCACATAACTATTTGCTCTGTTCCCACTTTAAGACGATGCTTGTAATGGTCGGTAGAGGTCGCTGCCACATAATGCTAGCCCACAGCACAGGAGGACTCAATAACACTGGGCAGTGAGGATGTGACTGTTAGGTATGTCAATGTAGAATAGTTGTAGAAGAAAATAAAAACATAAGTAGCCAAAAAAAAAAAGAAGTATGCTTTCGTTTTCGATATTTTCATTTTGATGTTTTTTTTACCATAACCACATCATGAAACTTGTAACAGGTCACCTTAATAAACTGATCATGTTTTACAAGGTAAATTCATATTTAGATGCTGTTAGCTGCATGCATACTCAAAGTCAGTAGTTCACAATGTGTGTGTGTGTGTTGTCAGCAATGTTTCGTGAATGTTTCTTTTTTCCTGAATGCTTTAAATTGTTTTGTTTTGCTTTGTTTTAGGAATAAATCACATAAAGTGATCTTTTAGGCTCGTATCTGAGGAAGAATTTTTTTCTTTTTTCATGTACATGAGTCACCGATTTTGTGTTTATTTGGTAAAACATGACTCATAGACGCACTTTGTGTTGCACTAGGAGACTTAAAAAGCAGGTAATACACACACTCAGTGAACTGTTTCATTTGTGCCTTAATTAAAATAAGGTAGTTATTCCTCCACCATGCTATTTACACAGCAACCTGTTTTGGGTTTAATTTAAGTCATATATGTAAACACGTGTGTGTGTTTATAGATATGACTCCAAGGGCAAGTACGGCCACCCAATAAAAGCCTTTTTTCGGTGGCCCTTACTTGCCCTTGGAGCCAGTGTTTGCCTGCTGTTGCTGGTCTATAAATCTTATCTATGCAGTTTGTTAGACTAACAAACAATGAATGCAAGTGCTTGTGTTTTCAGTTATGTCATGCAGGAGAACACTTTCATCAAGCTGTGAATGTGATATTAATAGACTTTGAGTGATGTTTGAGAGATTCGATAAACTGAATGAATTATAGATGATATGTCCTGGAAAATATTAGCCAACTCTAATGTCTGAACAAAACTGTTTCAGCCTTCCTCCATACTGCTCCAAGACATCTAGCACAGAAAGAGAAAGGCTGGTGTCTGTCAAATACTCCCACTCTTTCTCCCATCCTTTCTCCATCTGTCTCTCGCTTTCACACAGATCCCAAACACAGGTCAGCGATATGGCTTGGACAGTTGTTTGGGGTATTTGGGACATCCATGTCTCAGTGCAGCTGTCACAGTAAGGTCATTCAAAAAGCTCTGAATGATACTGTTATTCTTTTTATAGGCACACTTTTTAAAGAGAAGAAGCTCTGCATGACAGAGGTTTTCACTGGGGAGAAACAAGGCTGAACAGATGACATCTCTAAAAGGTAGGGAAGACCAGATTACAGATTATAATTGCAGGGGAAAGAATTCAGATCCTCAGCGGTGAATAACAGTAAGAAGCTGATGTGATTAAGCAATATTTTGTAAGATTTCTAATGAGTGCTGGTCCCCTTTCGGAGTGTTAAAGTGTAAATCTTTGGTATCATTTAGGGACTATCTTCAAACCAGCTGGTAATAACAACTGATTATAAAGAGGGTGGAAGGAGGTAATTCTACAAGAGGAAAACACTCAGTTAAACAGGCAGTGCCTCTGTGTGTACCTGGCTAATGTACAGTGACTGTACATTATGTTTTTCTGCTTAAACCTTTGCTAATGTCAAAGTATATGATGTGATGTCAAAATGTTTCAAGATAATCTAACTGAAATTTGACAACAAGTTTTTAAAAACGAAGTCTTTTGTTGGTGTTTTTTTGTTTTGTTTTTTCTTTTGAAGCTGGATCTTCACATTTCCTTCCAAGCCTTGTGCATTCTCCCTTTCTTTTGTACGTGGAAACTTAGTAGACTGACATTCATACTTCCAAATGAACATGCATGCTCCCCAACCGGTCGCAGCAGATGGCCCCGCCCCTCCCTGAGCCTGGTTCTGCGGAGGGATCCTTCCTGTTAAAAGGGAGTTTTTCCTTCCCACTGTTGCCAAAGTGCTTGATCATAGGAAATCATTTGATTGTTGGGTTTTTCTCTGTATGTATTATTGTAGGGTTTACCTTACAATATAAAGCACCTTGAGGCAACTATTGTGATTTGATGCTATTTAAATAAAATTGAATTGAATTGCCATAATCAACTGGACAATAAAATTGTGCATAAAACTGAATTTTTCGCCATCATAATTTGGGGAGAGAAAGGGAGATGATGTCCAGGTTTTGCACCTAATTAGATCTGAATGTTTTTAGTGCCCATTTATGAAGTCTTTGACGGGCCTCTCTACACAAGTCCGGAGAAACATAGATGTAAACTGCAGCTTGACTGGAACGGATGGTGACAATTCTATTTTAAGGATACTTTATTGTGATACTTCTCCACTGTGACCTACATGCTCAAAAACCTCAGCAGAGTTTGTGTGCAGCATGGATTGAAACTAATAGGTCTAAACTCTTTTTTTTTAGCTGTTTCAGTTAAAGATTTCTGATATTGTGCAGGCTAGCACACTGATGCTTTGTTATGACTCGCTGGGATAATAGAAAAGAGTCACCAATAACAGCTGTGTTTTTTTCTGCAATAATAAATCAGAGGTCTTATCTTTCATTGTTACTAGCTAAATAGACTTGAGATAGACTGTCGCAAAGAGCATGCTTTCACAATCTAAATTCTCATTTCCATATGAAAATACCTTTGAGTACCTTCCAGAAAGCATAAAGTGATTACTTTTTTATATTAAACTCAGTATAAACATGCAGTATAACAGGTAGCACTTAACTGGATTACTGTAATCTAATTATAAGACCTCCCTCCCAAATCTCTTCACGTTCAGGAGTCTTATAAATTCACCTCATCGCAACGGTAGATTTCTCTTGTGCACACTAAGCTCTCTGTGTGTCGAACATAATGTTTCTGCTCCTCTGCTGGTGTGCCTTTATCTCCCCCCGTCCCTCCTATCCATCCATCTGTGCTCTTCCCTCGCTGACTTTGTCTCTCCTCTGAGTGTATTCCAGCCATATTGTAGTTTGAAGTGTTTCTGCTTCTAATGAGCCGATTGTTCTTCTGTTTTGTTCCCCTCGGGGAGTGTTGTGTAGCTAACATTCTGCACACAACCATTTTAAAGCATATTCACTGCACCGGGGAAGGATTGGGGGCCAACAAAACAATAATGCCTTGGAGCATGTACAAAATGAAAAATGTGTTAATGACAGTCGCACCAGCGAAGTGACAGCGCATTCTTTTCCTGTCAATTAGACCTTGGTTATTCAAAAGCAATTTGCAACTCCCTGCAGAGTAAAATGTGTGCCATCTCCCAGGCCTTACACTGTGATTGTGTAAGTGATGTATTCATTCCATTTGTGTGTGTGTGTCCTAGTTTGAGATAATATTAAGGTTAGAGACAAGCCACAGCACTAAATCTACAATCTCTCTCTCTCTCTCTCTCTCTCTCTCTCTCTCTCTCTCTCTCTATATATATATATATATATATATATATATATATATGTATATATATATATATATATAATGTGTCTTTTTTCAGGTGTGTGTGTGTGTGTTACAGTCATGCACAAGTGTGACCATAATGCTCCAAGGGGTATTGATACAGCTGGCATTCAAGGCCCTGATTAATTGCCATGGCATTTGGCTGTTCTTGGTAAATGCCATATCCCATGCTGAGCGCTTGGTTAATGGATGTCTGCCCATTGCAGCCCCAGCATTGTCCCTTTCTTTTCTCTCACTCCTTCTTTCTCTCTTGCACTTATTCCTCTTATCCATTTGCTCTCCTGCCTTCTCCTCCACATCTGCTTCATAAAGGTTAGCAGTGTTTATCAGCAGGAATAGATACACACATAGACTGGTCTCATGCAGCTCAGGTGTCCATTGCGTTTGACAGCTTTTTTCAACGCTCACGGCCTCAGTCTGCTCTCTGTTTCTACCAGCTCCATTTCGAATGTAGCTGAAGGTTACGTCTTCTCCCTTTTCTCTTTGATCTGTGGTAAATTTGTTGTGATAAGAGCTGAGGAGAGAGCGCTACCTTCAAGTGTGTGTACTCACTAAAAATTCTAGTTTGTCTCTATATCTCTAAGAAAAAAAGATATGAAGAATTAGCTCTCGTTCTCAAGTGAATTACTTTGCTCTATCTTAATGAGGTTTGCCATGTCAGAGGGAACAGTTCAGAGCGTGCATGCTAAACAGACTGAAATTGGAATAGAGTATTAGCTCACAGCTGCACAAATACCTTCTCTCTCTCCAGCTCTAATTCCAACACTGCCACGCAATTACCCATATACACAATTTTATCTTGTCACTTCCAAATGGCAATAGAAGACCAAGCAGAGGAGAAATCATCTTGTTTTTTTCTTCCTCTATTTTTTTTTCCTTCCTTTTCGGAAAAGTAATACCAAAATCTAATTAACTGAAGAAAAACATGTCACCAGTATTGCTGGAAACATCAAATGTAGTTATGCAAATGGATTGTTGAATGTGATTTGACAGAATCTCATTCTGGACGATTCGGGTCCAGATAGTACGATTACTCAGCCATATCTGAGTGAAGGCAAACAGGGAGGGATGAGGCTGGTAATTTATTGTGTTGGTATTTCTCCGGTTTGACTTCAGACAGCTCATTAAGGGTCGAGGTGTCACCCAGCTGGACAGAAAGACAGACAGGAGCATTACTCTAATGGGCCCTCCTCTGCTCTGTCTGCATCAGCTCTTTTCTGCATTTTGCTTTGCTGGCTTAATCCCCGACTTTTAATATTAGGTGCCAAATAACATTTTACACAATTCATCATTTCGTTTCTCATGGGGGAGAGAAAGGTGCTACTTCATCCTCCCACTTGTCTTTAGTCTGCTTACAGGGCTGTTTTAGGGCAGCAATGGAGCAGTGGACAGAGGGCGGTGATAAGAAAAGGATGTATGCCAAATTTTTTTTTCAGGGCTCAATGGAAAGAAGATGAAGGCTGCTGTGTTATCACAGTGTGCTGTACAGGTGTCATTCTGCTGTAGCTAGCTGGCAGCAAATGGTCCATATGCTGCGAGAATGCTGCAGCTCAATTCCCATTTGTCTCTGCTGCTAGATGTGTGCTCATGTAAACACAAGCAGAGAGGGCTTTTAACCGTAACCCGTACAGTTACATAACTGCTACATCTAAACCACAAAGAGAACATCAGAGCCCAAATTAGCCTCTTGAAGACTGCGCAAAAGTTTTTTTTTTTTTAAATCATTTTGAGACATTTAGTGCTATAAAAAAGTAATAAATATACTCACACATTAGGAGAAAGCACCAGCAGTGTTGCCCTTCCCCTGTGATGTGAGTCCTTACACCAAGCTCTTCAAGAGCCTTTCCCACACCCTGACAGCTCCTTATTGCATGCCAGCCAGTGTTTGTTTGCAGACACAGAGAGCCATACAAAAAAGATGTGAGGTCTACTCTGGTGCAAACACGTAATTAACTATTGAAGACACCCAACACGCCTTCTTGCTAATCTACGTACACAGCCATTTAAAGCTCCTTGCTTTGTAATTCAGGCCATTCTTGCACTGCGGTGAGTGCACAGATTAGAAGGATACTTCAACGTACTTGAAATTTCAGCCAAGGGTGAGGGTCCCGTGTGACTGAGTGTACGCATAGTTTTGTGTTACGACAGGTGTGTAAGGTGTGCCTCTCAAAATAAAGAATAAAGATCTGAGAATATGTAGTGAGCAGGTTCATAAAAAATGTTCATTTAATTATATTGTAAAATTCATCCATTTCTTAGTAATTCAGCTCCTCTGTGTAGCCGCCCTCACATCATTTTAAAGTGATTACAAATGTATTTGTGCTAAAAACACTGGGGTGCCTTGTTAGACAAACCCACAAGCACTTCCTTATTTAATATGTGTGGCAGATATTACTCTGAGTGCTGTACATTAGAAATGCAAATAACACAGCGTCAAAGAGGTTTCGGTTAATTAGCTGGAGATGTGAATGCTGGCTGCGGTCCATATCGGCTTGTGTTCCTCGGGACCACAGACCTCGGCGGGGGGCCACTCTTTGATCCGTGGATCCCACAGTCTGCTAACGGTTCCCTAACCGCTGCGCTGCTGCTGCACATGCACGGATGGGAACGAAATGTGCAGCTTAGTGTTTGCTTCTGTACACATGAATGAGAAAATTTGTCGTCCACTTTTTGCCACACTTTCCTTTACCGTGAACCTATAAACACTCAAGCTGTTTAAAGGCCTGGAGTCTCTAAGTTAGCCTAGATTTGTTTGTGGAGTTTTGTTGTTGTGTGTTTTTTGGGGGGTTTCCTTCATCATAAAATTTCCAATATATTTCAGTTTATTTTTATTGATACAGTATATCACAAGTTCACAATAGCAGTTATCTCAGGCCACAGCACTCTATAGAACAAAGACCCTACAATATTAGGGAACAAACCTAATGATTTTTTACATGTGAGCTCTTCTACTCGGGAGTTTTATTTATTTCTCAGCCTCAATTTGGTTACTTCCAAAAGCCTGTTTCTAATGCAAAGGTAGGGGATTCTTTCCGCAGTATCTACATGCATGTAGTAATTATGCCACAAATAGTTTCAAAGGTTGAGATTTGCGAAACCAAACTTTTGGATTCCAAAGATGTGTCATATTTTTTGCGCGTGTTGTTTCGAAGCGCTCGCCTTCATTCACGTCATTCTGTTGTGCTTGCTTTCTTTGTTTTCCCACTTGGTTTTGTGCATCACCAGGGTTCTCTGTTTAGATACCACTTGCTGATCCCCCCTTGTTGCTGGATCATCTTTGTAGTGTCAGTAATCAACCACTGTAGCCATTTTCATTTTTTTATTCCTTATTTCTTCCTGTCAGGTGTTTTTGAACTGTTTTCACCTTTCACTTGCCGTTTTTGTTAGTTAGTTTTCTTTTGTTTTTGTCTCACTGTGTAAATGTGTAGACCGACTGTTTTTTTTCTGTTTTTCCACATCCTACATCATTTTTTTTTCTTTTCTGAAAAGTTAAAATAAGCTGAGTAAAGAATGTCCACAGACTCAACTATAGCATGAATAAGTCCATAGGTCCATGCTTATCCTTGGGCCTATGGACTTCTTCAGCCATAATATAGTGGATCTTATTTATTTTTGTTTGTTTATCTAAATTCATAAACAGAAATGATAATCCTGGAAAACACTAGCAAGTGTTCTGGTAGTCTCCAAGCTAAGATTGCCATGTGCCTAGTTGTCAAAAAAACATCCTCAAGTCTCATCCTGACTTGGCGAGTCAGTGGCCCAGTAGCCTGCTGCCTGCACCAGCTTCCAGCCTGCTGCCTGTCCCTGCTCCTTCCCTAAGTTCTTCCCAATGGCTGATCCAGTTAATGAAACAAGCCAGATGGTTTAGTTGGCTCTGTTTCCAGACCACCCTGCTCAAGTTCCCCAGGCAGCTAGCCACTAACCGGTGAGCCACCTGTCACTTCCAGATCCTGAGTATGTTAGTATCTGGGTCTGCTAACCGCCTACCTGGACCACTCCCTGTAACTGCAAACTTCACACCTGATTCCATCTATAGTTATTCCCAGGAGTCTGCACACTTGTAGCCCATTATGAGACAGCACACACTGGAAAAGTTGTTCCAGACACAATTGACCAAACATTTTTCCAAAGGTCAGCCTTCTCCTATTCTTCCTATAGAGTTGGCTGAACCCCCAGCTAGGTAACGTGTGTCTATCAAGTGATACTCTGATCTTTAGTGTCCAGTGCACCCACCTTTGAGGTCTGCTGCATGGCCTTCAGGGTGGTCCCATCTCTTCTGTTGACCTCCTGCCTGGATCTTATAGTGTCTTCATCTTCACTTATGGTCTCCTGCCTGGTTGCCAGAGTTTATTTGCCTTAATTTTTTGCCTCCCACCAAATCCCTTGAAAGGGCTCTGCCTTCATCACCAGTCATCCTTGTCTGCCATATTCTGGCGTTGTCTTCACAAGCAAGAACAGGTGATCTATCCCCATATTAAAACTAATACACCGATATATCAGTGTCTAAATTTCTAACAGCCAATAAATGAAAATTAAAAATGAAAAGAAGAGATGGAAGATACTAGACCCTTTTATAGAGGAAGTGCATACACTGCTCTGTGCTTTTAAACTCATTCTTGTCTATTTCTTATACAGTGCAGCTCAACACAAATTTTGTGCCGCTCACCCAACCTAGCGGTCAGCGCAGCAATTACTGCATCTTATGTGAAAGGGCCTAGAGTGATGTCATGAGTGCTGGTGCTTTATAGTTCATCTACCAGAACAAACAGCAGTTTAAGCAGAGTTTACAGTGTAAATTAGTAATCCACAACTTATTGTAGCAGCAAAATAATTGTATTGTCTTAGTAAAAAAAAGTCTTTGCTGATATATCAGTTTAAATGACCAAATACTGGTACTGGTCTCTATCTTAAAAATCGTATATCAGCCAATACTCTAAAACAAAATAAGCTTAGCATAACCAAGATACCTTGCATATCGTGGATTCACTTACCACAACATCTGCTGTCACACAAAACTGTTTATGAGTTCACTAAGTCAACTGCGTTTCCCCTGCACGTTCACATGAGAAGGATGGTGTTGGCAGCATCTTACTAATGTCAAACATGGATACATGTACAGGCAGCTAAACTGTACTATGGGAAAAATATGAAAGAAGTTAAAAACATAAAATATATAACTGATGTTCATCCCATATCACTATATAAGTGAAAGCTATGTGCTTAAACATTTAGAGCAAAGTGCAGTACATATACCTGACAACCCTGCCTTTAGTCATACTGACAAAGAAAATTAATCATTTAAAAGTATGTGTAGTTTGTTGATTCGGTGCTGACAATGTCTGTCGCACACAAACACCAAACACCCAGTGAAAATATAGAATAAAAGTTTAACACGTAAACAAAGAGAAGTGCACAGTTTCTGACTGTGTGTCCCTAATTATACAAACACAGGTTTATGGGTAAAACAAAAAAAAACATTAGCCAGGTGATGATTCAGGTACAGGTGCATTCATATATTCAGTCTGAAATGATCTGAAAAATCATCTAAACTGTCTCCCTAAGATTTAATGTACTTCTCCACTCGTCAAGATTCTGTAGTTTGTTGGTTTCTTAGTTTTCACTTGGGTCGTCTTTTGGACAATAGGTCAAAATATGCAGGTACACGAGGAAAACAGAAAAGTTGGGATTCAGTTTTAGCATTACAACCATTTTTTACATTTTAAATCAGTGCAGTTGCCTTTCCCACCTACAAGTAATACATTTGGGTTCCTTTACACGTTTGCATGCACAGTGGAAGATTTATTCCATGAAGCCCTGAGTTCACCTCCCCCTGCTGGCTGATGATCACATAACATGGGCTCAGTTAGCAAGCCTGGCAGGATATCCTAATTCTAATTACTATGTGTTAGTACACCATGTACTAATGTTGACAGCAGACTGTTTTGGCAGGCTGACAAATTGACAGGGTGTACTATTTTGTACTAACAAAAGTGATAGAAGCAGTGTGGCATGGCTGTCAAGCTACTGCTTAGGTACGACAGAGTTCTCCAAAATATTTTGAACTTTCAGACAAAGGCACGTCTACTATTGTTGGTAACTAGATAAATCCCAGTGTTTTGCACGTCTGCACACATAATCAAAACTGTTCAACCAGGGCACCATTTTTTAACTTTGTCTTTCTCTTGTGTATGTCTGTGTTTGTTGTTATGTGTTCTTGACGTTTTGACAGTTCTGTAAACCTAAAAACTAGAATGAAATCTGTAGTTCTTGCAGAACAAAGGGGGACAAAGGCTTTCTCACAGTCGTTCTCTTGTAGATTTCATATTTTATTGCAGAGCATTTAGTTGGTCTTATTCAGACTTTCTTCAGCGTGAAATAACCAAACGCTTAGCGATTAAATTTAAAGTCTGCACTGAGGACTTTGCTGAAGCCTCTGTTCTTTTTAATTGTACCATTCAGATTTGTGGGACATTCATAAATGAATTATAACATCACCTCAGGGTAGGGAACTCGGCACTAGAAAAACAATGGTCGCTCATAGCAGACTTATGAACTATTTATATTTTCAGTGGGAGCGTGTGATGTGGCAGTGACAGGAAGGATGAAATAAATAAGAGGAAATTACATTTGACGTGACAGGGCGATGTGTGGCATGGAGGGATGTAACGATGTAGGGCTAAGTCAGCTAATCTATTCTGCTGTTGTGATGACCTTCTGTGCCACGGAAACATGCACCGAGGAAACATCCAGGAGCAATGAGCACAGCTGCAGAATGGGATTCTTTACGCGATTTGTATTTGTAGTAAGTTAAAAGAGTTAGCCCCTAGTCATACATATGTTTAATGCTCGGATGTGTGTGCATGGTGTTTCTTTCAAGGTCTTGTATTTTTTTAATATTTTTATTATGTTTCATCCTATGCAAGCTAAGAAGATGATGATTGTAATGTGGTTCCCTCCCTCTGAAGCTGTGTGCTTAGAGGTTTACTATCATACCTGCAGTAGTCATGTTTTTTTTTTTTTTAAGGAGAACTTCTCTCATCCTCAGTTCTGTCAATCTTGTGTCCTCAAGTCCCCATGTAGTCAGCTCCTGGGTTCTTCTTTCTCTCGCTGCGTTCTCTTTATTTCTCATCATAATGTGGCCATTGTAATGTAGCTCTGTCTCAATGCAAATGACCTACTTGTAAACTCACACACCCTCAGATCAACCAGGGATTCATAAATGCACAGAGGCCAGGGTGATAGTGGTGGTGAAGAGAAGTCAGTCTTGAACCAAGTGGCCCTTACCAAGAAAGTAATAGGAGTGGAGCTCTCAAAGATAGAGAGCGCCGGTGGAGAGAAGGCGGTAAGAGGGTCTGCTTCATTTGCACCGAGTCCTCCTCTCGTCGTGTAGCCAGCTGACAGGGAATATTTTTATCAGCCTGCCGCACACAGTGCAGAAAAGGAACAAACTCATTTGTAAAAGCACACTCACAGCCAAGGACAAGATCTCAGTATGATAGAACATAGCTGTCTTTTTGTTCTATCAGAAGTGAAATCATTCATTTTTATTTATGCACCTGCCCCACGTTATCATGCAAAGGCTGTGCACAAGGCCTCACCCACTTTGTGTCAAATGAAGCAGAAAACCGAAATGTAAAACGTGCTCCCCACTGTCTGGACCCTTCCTGTGCTGAATTTTCTCTGTGTCAGCATAAAGACATTTATTGTCTTCTTTTACATCTTATTTTAGTCTTTCCATTTCTTTCTTCTTTTCTTCCTCGCCTCCTTTGGAACTTTCTCAGAATTAAGGTGGGCTGGAAGACGTCACCTTTGTTTAGATAGAGAATTTACTCCGTCCATGCATTATCCACGATATTCATAGTTTACATAACTGTTGATTTGCATTAAGGTATAAGTTGGTAGGATGGCACAGCTTAAGAGTGCGTGAGAGGAGGCAACAGAGACAGAGAGTGGGCATCAATTAAGCATGTGCTGAAGTGGTGTCACTGGGCTGCTGTGTTGGCATGTCTGCACCGTTCAAGAAAAACATGGCTATCTCTGGGGCATTGTTTGTAATTCGGCATGTAAGAGCAGCTAGATGGCTCATTTATGTAAGCAGGCCCAGAGTCGCAGACATCATCCTACATGCATATATTGAAGAAATAAATAATTTTAAAGAAATATATTTTGTTTTAAGTTTATTATGAAAAATATTAGAACAGCCTAATCCATTTTTACAAAGGGCTTATGCTTCCAATTGGCTTGTGTGACAATGCTTTTGAATGTGTCTTTTAATCAGGATTAGTGTTGAATGAATCTTATGTTGAAGCAGGAAACATAATTTTCTTCATCCTCAAATGGCATGCAAATCCCTCGCTCTAAATTGTTTGTTCTGCATCTCCAAAAGGACAGTCATGGCCAGAAAAATACTGTTTGATTTATTTATTTATTATTTTTCCAAAACAGCATGGTGTCATCTCTTTGCAGCAACACAAATAGCGTGAGTACGACAAAGTGACAGATAGATGATCCATTGCAGACGATGTAATTGAAAACTCAGGGAGGGGGTGGACAATTAATCTCTCTTTCTCTCTCTGCTTCAAATTTCCATGGAGAAATACCTCAAAATGCAGATAATTGATAAGAGTGTTATTGATTAGATGGTTTGGGAGGGGAGGCAAAGAGGTGCAGAGGTTTTCCATCACTAATCTTTCTGGCTGTGACTGCATCTAAATAACCTGCAGGGAGGCATAAACAGGCGCATCCATCATGGGATGGCTGGTCGAGACAATGATGAATGCCTCCACCCTCTGCCACCCTCTGCTGCACCTCTCTTTCCTGTTCAGGGATAGGAAGTGACACCGGCACTCAGGAGAAATACCAGGCTTAAACTGAGCAGGAAAACGCCTGCTTTAGCTCTGCTGTGATGGAAGGACTCGGGGCAGGCTTTCCGTGCGGGTTGTTAGAATTATCCCCTGCCCTCCATCCCCTTGTCTCTGTGAGCTTGTAGGATTATCCATCTTGATTGATCCTGTTTGTTTTGTCAAAAAGAGAATCAGTTTGGTGGATTTCTGAGTGTGTGAACTCTCCCATGTATCCCTTCTCTGTGCTTGTACATAAATTGATTGTGGTGTGGGTTTCTTTTCTATCTGCATGCCCATGCACTGCGAGCCAAATCCCCTGTGCTGCTTCGACCCAGTGAGCAGGCGTGCCCACGCCAGCTCTCCTCAGAGGTGCCAGTCTGATAGATATGGTGTGTGTGCCAGGCTGTGCCTTTTCCTCCTCAACCCTGCGGCACTAAGATTGATCCTCTGTTCCCTCCCATTCTTTTCTCTCTTTTTCCTCTGTGTGCCTCTGCCTTTATGAGACTGTGAATAGGTGAAGCTCCCAGGCTCCAACAGATGGCCGGAGCTGCCCTGGTTCACTGTCTTGCGTGGATGCGCGCTCGCGCGCACACACACACAGATATATATGCACACACACTTTACTGCCCTATGAATGAGACCCAGCAGGAAGAAAAACAGCAGAAGTACAGCTAAAACTAGTCAGGTAGGAAGATGGAAAAGATGTGCTCGAATAACAACCATAATATTCCAAAAGAAGTGGATAAAAATGCTGCTGAGAAAAGGATCGAGGGTGAAATTGAATTGTAGATTGAGGGAGCCTCTCTCCTCCCTCTTTCCCTCCCTCTTTTATTTATCTCATGTGAAACCACGCCTCCCTCCTTTCACTTGTCAGTGCATCTATAACAGTGAGCTGTCTGCACCAGGCTGTGTGTGGGGTGAGACGATCTCCTCGCTCTGCTAGTACGGCGGACCCCATCTGAACGGACCAGACGAAACTGGATGGTACTTGACTGGCCAAACAGGTGTGTGCATTTTTATCTGTGTCTGTGTGTGCATTTGTCATAGATGACAGGGGGCAGCATGTGTATCCCTCAGTATGTGATTGCTTGTTCCTCCACAGGACTTGCTTCCAGAGTAGCGTGTCTAGAAGGTACAGCGCTGGAGCTTTGCCCTAGTTTACACTTGAATGCTCTGATCCGTTCTGTTCGCCTCTGAGATTTATGCGTGGAGTCGCTAACGGCGCTGCTTATTGTGGTAAGAGAGATGGGACTGTTCATCGGATGCGCTGGAGTATCTGGCTTTGAATCAGAGCAGTAAGGGGATAAACTGCCGTTTATTTGGTGAAACAAGTTAGTAGTTTGGGGGCTGGACGTTGCCAGATCATGTGTTTTAATTTGTTTTTTTAAGGTATTGTCTCTAAAAGTGTTTTTCATGTTTCGGCACGTCTTATCATATACCACAAAAAGTGTTTTTGACAGCAGCTGCGCCGAGAATTTGCAAGTGTCTACTTTATTCACTGAAACAAGTCAGTGCAGCTTTTACTGTTATTTCGTCTGTCTTGGTGTTACATCCTATTTATATTCTTCTCTTTGTCCTCATATTTCCCAGTGTGGTGTTTTGAGAAATGGAACATTCACTGCTTTGTATTTACTCAGCCAAATATAATCCTGACTGTTGCTGAATACTACGTGGGGTTTAAAAAACGAGTGAAATTTTTAACTTTTTTCCCAAGACAGGACCAGACCAATTTTGAATGCTTTACACTGAGCAAACCTTTATTTGCAAACGGACTGTTTCATTCTTGAATCACCATTTCGATAAATGCAGCCGCTGCCACTCCTGTGAGAACCTGCAGAGCTTTCGCCTGGTCCCTGTGAATGTACTTGTATCACTGTTTTAACGTCTTTATGGGTCAAAAGGCTGTGTCACCACCAAGCGGTGATGTTTAAGAGCAACAGAGTCGGGGGGATGTGGACTGACCTAGTGGCTGCAATATTTATGACACAGACAGCTGAACGTCCCGTGTTCTTTTTAGTGATACTGGATGAACAAATGCAAAGATGGAGGAATGGACGGAAAGTAAAGAAGCTTCAGAGATCTGTTCTTAAAGCATTCATTATTTATCACAACGCACTCTGCCATGGAAGCTCTAACCCCCACATCAACTGGCCTCTTTTCTCACTAAGATGCCAGTGGACTGAAGGAGGATGCTCCTATTTAGTCTACCTGTTGGCTAATCCCCGGACATTTTAAGCCTCCATCTTTATGCTACACACTTACTCTCACACGCATGCACACACGTACATGATGTTTGGTTCATATTTATGGTTGCACACACTACGCAGTAATTGCAGGGTTACGGTCACTAATGTAATAGGTTGTGAAATTAAAGTCACTTATTTGAGCTGAATTAATTGTCTGACATGTAGCGATTGCACGTTCAGTGCAAAAATTTGTGCTCATGCACACCCAGCACATACACACGCAGAGCACTCCGTCGACCATCAGCCATTTTCTTCTTAGTTTTGTTCTTTTGTTCACACACTTTTTCTTAGACACATGAACGCCACACACACACACACACACAAAGACATGGGCCCAATCAGTGGGAGTGACGACCTTGAGACCTGTTGATGTTTTTTGCAGCAGCCGTGTTGTGAATACATAAGAGGCCATGTGGGGCTCCCGGCAAAAATGGGGTTCTTGACACGCCATTTGTAAAAATGGCTTGAAAATGTGCAGGAGAACTAGCGATGTGAGGCTAGTGTCAAAGAGAGCAGCATGAATATGTATTGTATGTTAATCCCACACGCTTGACTCAAGCTGTTGATGAAAACAGAGGACACGCTCCCCCCATCTTCACTCTGGGGAGGAAGTCCTATCGACAAACCTATTGTCAGCACAGCCTCATCCCTGGGCACGGGGGCAGAGTGGTGACAGGTGGCAGATATCAGTGACAGCAGCCAAGGTGACACTGCAGGATGGGCTCTGAGGGCCCACGGGCGACTGGAGCCGCGCTGGTGTCTGCTCTTTTTATTGCCACCTTGACCTTTTGTGGTTAGATTAGAGGGTCGCAAAGTTAATGCCACCCATTAGCTTCGTTCATCCCTCTGCACGCTATGGTTTACTCCACCTGCTCCATTTCCTGTGCCTTTAAATTTCCTACACAGTCTATAGCTTAAATGTTCCCGTCCCTTTGTTTTTAGGCATACCTTCACTTAGAGTGACATGCTTAGATAAACTCACCGGGCTGCCATTAA
>VUQR01004545.1:33253-51367 GCA_015108515.1 Hemichromis elongatus
CCTCCCGTCCCCTGCAAATCTACCACATCACACCTCCTGATCAATTCTGCCGTTGTCGCTCATGTGATTGTGCATTAACCGCAATTGGCGTGAGGGAACAGCAGACAAAAGTTGGACGTGAATTGAGAAAGCACCAGAGTAAGCGCTGCGAATGCAACATTAAGATGTTGGCAGGAAGGTGGTATTCATTAGAAGTGGTGGCTTTGTGAACTCTTAATTGGAGAGGAGATAGGAGTGAGGGTAAGGGATCAACGGAGCCAAAACTGAAGTTCCAGTCCACTGGCATCAATCAGTCCCCACTCCAATGAAGAATGCAACTAATCAAAAAAAAGATTCCCTCAGGCTTCCGTTTATTTACCCTCACAGCCAAACGTGATCAGGATCAACGTAAACAGACAGCTCATTCCAGCTTATCTGGAGAATGAAGACAGCTCGTAGCTTATATTTGTCAATGTTTGCTTCAAAACGTCTTTACTGTTTGGGTGTAAAACTGGCACGAACCTGCGATTACTGCAAGTAATAAAATTCTCGTCATAGAAAGGAATATTAAGTGAACCCCTGGTATATTTTTACTCCACTGCTAAAAATAGTCTCTTTCTCCTCTTCTTCCTCTTTCTTCCTCTTGCCCATACCTGGGTAATAGCAATCTTTCTGCCGTGTCACGTTTTGATGTATCATTCTCTTATTCACATCAAGGACAAGGCCAGGTGTCACATTTTCTCTTGGCTGCCACGCTCGTCGAGCTTCCTTGTCACCCATGGCCTGTTCCAATCCCCTCCTTCCCTCCTCCCCGTCTCTGCTTATTTTTATTAAATCTGTCACTCCTTTATCTCAGGGACTGAGAAAGAAGGAAAATCACTTTTGCCATTTGCAGCCCGCTGTGTCTGCTGAGTTCTGCGAGTGTATGTGGATATCATTTTTCACCACTTAAAATCCTGTCAAAATAAATAATGTCTCTGATGTTTTGTGCTGTCACATCGCTGAAATTCTTAGCTTTAAATGCCTATTCCGGTTACTTGTATGACTGCTACACGCTTTCAGATGGACAGATAAACAGGCACAGGTGCACAGACTCACCTCTCTTTGATGCCCATGAGTGGCTGGGAGTGCTGGCTTGGGTAGAGAGCAGCTGGGGTCAGAGATGTGCCTTGGCAGTGAGATGACAGTGGGCTTATAAGGTTTTCCAGCATATTCTTAGCTATGCTTCACATACCAAATGGTTAGGGTTTTGTGTGTGTGCACGTGCACGTGCATGTGCACATCGCCATAGTGCGTGTGCAAAACACAGATTTCGCAGAGTGTTATGGAGATGTCGAAGTTGGTTTTGGCTTGCCTGAGATGTTTACATGCTGGACACTGACACCTGTCCAATCAGAACAGGGATCAGACAGCTCCATTCCTGTCAGCATGTCTTCACAGACAGACACCAAACAAGGCCTTGCAGCTTACAAGATCACAACTGGAGACACTTGGAGACATGTAGATAGTGTTAGATGGCAGCTTGATGGAAAGAGGAGGGGGAAACAGCTATTTTTCTGTAGCTCCACTGCTTCTGACACCTACTATAAAGATTTCATTGTTTGCCTGGATGAAATTTAGCAGGATTTTATAGTGTTGTAAAGGCAAACGGATTGTTATCACTATTGCTAAAAATGTCCCAGAGGGTGAGAGGTAATTATGTTTAAATCAGATCATTTATATTCTGGTACAGATATAATTAAACCACCTCCTGAACTATTGCCTGCTTCCTCAGGCGTCACAACATCCATCATACATGGACTTTATCTTGTTTGAATTCCATGTGTACACCAGATGTTCTCACTCAATCTGTGAAGAAAGAGTAGTACTTGAGAGTGGCAGAGTACTTAACGGCATTTTTTAGGGTGGTGAGGAACAAATCAACCTGGGATCAAGGATTTTAAAAAAATATATGTTATAAAAATGCAGTGGAAACAATATGGATTATTCTGCCTCTGTTTGAGCTTCTAAACTGAAGTAACATATGTTCCATGTACACACCAACTCTGGACTTTGTGTTTGCTTACAGACTTTGGCAGTAACAGACTGATTTCTGTGGGAGAGAACATCTTTGGCAGCTTGTTTAGAAAGGAAGGTAAGGATGTTCACCTCTTAATGTGAATTTTCCATCTAAACCATCTGTTAACAGGCCCGTGGATGGAGCTTTGTCTCGATTCCACAGATTTCTACACATGTGGATCAGTGCATGTCTTAGTGTTTCTTCATGAAAATAAATCACACAGATGTGGTCTTTTCGGGTTATCTGTTTTTGTACCACGTTGGGTATGACACCTTTACCTTCAGAAGTCAGGGACTGATTTATTACCTGTTCCGGTTACCATGGATTCTACTTATTCCACACAAAACTGCAAGTGACAGTTAGTGTCAACACTTTATTTAGTACAAGGGGATAAAATCATCGCTTCCAAAGATTCGCACATCACATTTCTTCAGTCACATCAGCTCTTTTGATCTGAATGCCAGTGATTACCACTTGGTTCTGCACAAATAAAGGCATGGTTGTTATTGCTTCTGCAGAGAGGGACATCACGATGAAAGAAATCTGTGGGTGTTTTGGTTGTTGGCCACAGCAGATGCACCCTTAGTGACCATCAACAGAAATGGTAGTTATGAAAAGGAAAAAAAGAGCGAAATGAAGTGAAATGAAAAGAAAGAGTGTTGTGTGAGGTGAGTCTAATGAGCTGGTTACAAAGTGTAGACTTTTTATGAGAAACCACCTTCACCCCCTGTGGCTTTGGGTTAGATTAATGTATTATCTAAACAGGTAATGATAGGACTGGACACATTTTATGCTTTGTGCTGTTAGATGTGTCACCGTTACCGTGTCCTGTTGGCTGATTACCACTAACATAGTGGTATTGCTGCTATGATCAGAGTCATCCTGTGTGAACAGTTGGATAGCTGCAGAAGAAACTAGTCTCTGCTCATGTGGGTATATTATTTGCACAGCTGTGTACAGCTGTCTCATTACCACTTGCAAAAACATCAGCATGCAGGGCACTTCTCCTTTCTGGTTAACAAACAACTGGCTACAAAGGGCTCCTAATATAGATGCAATAGTTTACTGTTTTGTTTGTGAAGACAATGTGCCTCACTATGAAACTTGTATTGACAGACGATTTAAGGCAGCTCAACTCTGATATAGCTTCATGTTTCTGTGACACTAGCAAGAGCAGACAGGTGAATGATGTGCCTTTGGTAAAATATTCTGTTTGAGGACTGATCTCCACTTCAAAACCCTAGTTTGAGGACAGCATTCACTTCTCTCTTTCTTCCTCCTCTTCTTGCTGGTAGAGAGAGCCTTTGGCAGTGCAGGATAAAAACCAAAAGTCTGCTAGAGAAACTCTTCAAAGGTACAGTTCATTCACTGAATGAAGACCTCATCAATTCAGCCTCTCCTCTTAAACCAGTGTCCTTTCCACAGAGTTCTGGTTGTTTGTGAACAAAGTTGTTTGATATATCTCCACTATTCCTTGCAGCTGATTGCATAAGGTGCTTTTGATATCTTGTGAGTTACAAAAGGATATTTTTCCCTAACCGCTTTGGATTAGCCAATGGTGGGTGCAGGTTCCTTACATCCACCCTAGGATATTTGATGCACACAGCAGGGGTCTTGGAGCATTTTCCTGACCCTCATTTTCCACATCAGCAAGACAGAAACTCCCGGCTTGCTTCCATGCCCCATCCTGCCTTCTGCCCACTGATTAAAAGTCAAATATTAAAGTGCTCTGTTGTGACCACGGCCTAATTGATTCTTTCCGCCGGGTGCACACAGAATGGGCTGACAGCAGGCGATACCAGGCTTTGTCAACATCGGGCATGCTGCCTGACGCTCAGGACGGCACCCCAATAAAGCCTCCTGTGATCGTGCCAACCTGCGGCCCCACACACACACATTGAGACCACTCGGCGTTCCAGCCAAGTTTTATAGTAACAACACAGAGGCAGCTCATTCTTTTGCTATGTGTCAGCTTCCATCGGCTAGCTAGGAAGCCCACTTTTTTTTTATTTTTAAGGAAGTTGCTAGCTGTGACAAAAGTGTGTGTGTGTGTGTGTATAGGTTCACACTTGAAAAAAATCCCTTTAGCCCACTTGCATAACCACTCATCTAACTTAAGCAATCTGGGGCGATGGTGCTGAAAGGCGCATTCAGCTGAATGCAAAGTTACACAAAGGGCCCTCTTCTTCTTTTCCCATCCCCAGTTTCCTGCCGTTAAGATAATTGCTTTAATAGCTATTAATCACAGTTGTGTTTATGGAGGAGCTCACTAAACACACGATGACACCGAGTATCTCATCACTAGTCTGTGATAAATGCTGGACAGGTGTTGGAGGTTCTGTTTGAAGTCTTGTCTCTTACACTCTATGAGCTACAGTGTAGGAATCAAATTTGCTTTCAGGTGCTCCCTTATTCACAGCAGGTAGCTTCACATGTTTGCTTTGACAAATGTTTTTCTTTGCACAAGATGTCTCCTCCTAGAATTGAACCATGGATCTTTTGCTTGTTAAGTAATTGTGCCAACCACTACACTGTAGGTATGAGTGAACAGAATTTCTACAGCAGTAAAACAGTGCGTTTCTCCACGCTTTATGTGAAAGAAATGCAGTGTCCCTGTCCCTTCTTGTCGGCTTACCCTGTGAATTTACTGGCCATTTCATGTACATCCTGAATTGCCTTTGCTCCCCATCTATTTTAATGATTTTCTACTACACAGCAGAGGGTTACAGTGATCTTAACGCCATATGATGTTCATTAAATGCAGACATTCATCTACAGCATTTTTCTCATGAATGTGATTGACCTTTTTGCTCAGTGTGAACCACAGTAAAAGGGTATAGGTGCCTATTAATCGCTTCATGGTTGAAAAACTGGGCATATCTCCTATCCTGCCTGGTGCTTTATGTTCTGTCTGAGCTGATAGGAAGGAGTTATAAGGTTTTGTGAGGGTGCAGTGGTCACAGTTAGGTAATGGTGCAGTAATCACTCCTTTAGTAAAATGGGGTCGTGCACTGCACTCTTTTTTGCAACACAAGGTTGATGAACTCCATCCCAGCGCTATTAATTGATGCCTAATTGAAGAAAGTCGGATAAAACAGAGAAACCACCCAAGAGAAAAAGTTGCAATTAAACAAGTGTAGAGTATTTTGAAGAGGTTATCAACAGAATATATAAATTCTCCAATTAGGAATTTCAATTTCTTTTCACATCCTATTTCCATATGATCGATTGCCAGCCCAGCTCTGGATTGGTCCCTTGGCTGCTCCAGGAGTAAAGGCCACTGTGAAATAATCAGCAGGGTTTCTATTCTTCCCCCATCCTGTTACTTCCCTACTGCAGATCCCAGGAGAGGTTCCAAAGGCTGAGTGGGGGTCATGATCACACTACAGGAGGGCGACAGCTGGCTGCCTTTTTGACAGCGGTCTAATGGAGGCCTAATAGGAAATAGTCAAGTTCCAAAGGCCTCTGCTTTGACCTTGAAATGAGCCTGTGGAAGCAGGTAAAGAGGAGGATGAGGGATGAAAAGGGGAAGTGATATTATAGAAGCTGACAGGCAGGTGGTTTAAACACATTTCTGGCTCTTTTAGAATACACTGTTAAAAGTGTATTTTACCTTAAAATTGATTCAACTGTTGTTGTTGTTTTTTTCTTTTTTATGTTTGTTAGAAATTGGGGAGAAAAAAAGTATTCTCTCTGGAAGGGTTTTGAAAACATCCAGTTCTCTGGGAATAATTATTGATATTATAATTTCGTGGGTTTTTTAGTTCATATACATGGAAAAAAAACCAACTTTCAAGTTTGAATAATTTCCCGTTAAATTTAGTGCATCATTGCAGTATTTTAAAGGCAACGACTTTGTATTCTTTAGAATAACTTAATTAGAAATAGACCAGATTTTTAAAGCAACAGGTTTGAAGGTTATTAGCTTTGACCAAGTGCACTCAAGCAGCTTGCTTTCACTGCATATTGATTGGACACGAAATGAAACATATGGATCCAAAGCACAAGGAGACAATGACGAATTCAGTTCAATCAATTGTGAAAAAAAACCCCTGTAATTATTAGCTGTAATTATGAATATTCTATATTAACCTTCTTTCTGCTCTTACTTAATAATATTTGTTCACACGTGTAAGTAAGTGTGTGTTTGTGACTCTTTTTCAGTCAGTAATTTAAATCACAGGAAAGTCAGGCCTGCAGGGACAGCTGATGAGCATTATCCACAGTAAAGAGAGACCCACTACTGCCTGATCAATCTGAGCTCTCATTAAAAGGCTGCCAAGCCCTTTGCAACCCAATACAATATCAATACTGTAGCACCACAAAGGGACCTCCAAAGCTGTTAGGCAAGTCGCTGGCAGCTTAACTGTCATTACTGAGTGGGCACCATGCCAGAGACCCCCTTTGTGGGCCACTTAGGCTCCCCCCATGGTCCCAAACACAGGTCAGGACAGACAGATGGGCTGTCTGGGCAGCTGTCCCGAGGAGGAGATGGAGAGAGATGGATACCGACCTGTAGAGGGGGAGACGGCTTGTGCTCTCTCGCAGTATAGAGGGATGATATAGACTGTGCGTGTAGAGAGTGTGGAGTTACACACGCTGCGGTCTCAACCGTGGCTTGTTTGCTTGCAGTGCATGAGTATTTTCTGTGTTGGTTTTTCTGTGTTACCAAAGCTGATGTTTACACAGACAGACACAGATGTTTGCATTTAAACTGAACAAAAAACAAAGAGTTTGCTTAAAAAGACACACTCTGTGAACTGTGTTGTTACAGAAGAAAACAAGTTCCGGGTTTTGGCATGTAGCCTAAGATTCCTGCTGGGAAAACCATAAGAAATGAATGGCACTCTGTGGCGATTTCCAAGTAGAGCAAATGGGGGGAATATAAGTGACCATACATAGAAAGCCTCTGTAATTCAGATCATTGTGTGGAGATCGCCCCTCTGTGCTCCAGTCCTAACCCCTGTGTGGTTCCGATAGGGGAGGGAGGGATAAGCCAGTAATCCACTGACAAAAGGGCCAGGAGAAAGCCAGCTAGCAAAGGTGGGAGGGGGGGTAAGGACAGAGAATGGGAGGAGTGAAGAAGTAAAGAAGCATTTGTTGCCTCTCAAAGTCCCAAGGGTGTGCTTAACTCCAGATAAGATGGTCCTCACCATGCTCACAGATCCTGGCCATCCCTCTGCTGTGTAGGGCCTCTTTGAATAGTTAAGAGCCATTGTTTATCAGTTAAGTGAAAGATTGGCAAGTCTACAGAAGTGATTCCTTCAGCAGCAGCTCAACTGTAACTTCCTACTAGTTTATTGATTTATCTGAGCTGTCTTTAATTTATTCAGCGGGTGGCCGGCAGTTGTTTACTGAAAGTAGAAACTCATATTGTCCGCAATCATCATTAAGTCGGGGCCATAAGGAGAGGGAGAAGTCCCCACTGCCGCTGCTAATTTGATAATAGGAGAGGAATGGCATGTAATTAAAACCTGTGAGTCCTGTGGAACAAGATGTGTGCAACTCATAAACCAAAGGCACGCAACTTTATTTAGGAAAATAACAGCAAAATGCTTTCAGCAGGTAAATATCACTGTGGGACTCCAATATTGTGACTCTCATCAAGCCTTTTGGTATTATGGTATTCTTAGCAGACCACGTTGTGGATTGATGTTAGATTTTTTTTTTATTGCTGCTGTAGTTACATGATGTCATACAGAAGTCAGTTGGCTGCTCTGAAGTCTCAGTGAGGTATTTAGGTTGGTGGAACAATGGCCCCCCGGCTGATTTGTCCGTTATCCATTTAGCTGAGATGTGACACACTGTAGGGGGGCTTTGCCACTGGTCAATAAGTGCCAATAAGAAACAGTCATCACTCAGCGGGCTGCCCTGTCCACCAGCTTGCTCACTTGTTTCAGCTGTCAACCCCTGTGTCAAAGGAGCCAGCGACTGGGCCGCTCTTTCCGATGCATCACAAACGGCTTTCCCATATACAAACCTGAATAGGACAGGAAAGGCAAGGACACTCGGAGACTGCAAAGCAGGGCGATTTTCCCTCAGACATCTGAATAAACCCATCTGAAGTGAAAAAAGCTACGTATTTGCAAAACACCATTGACAGTTGCTCATTCTCTCAATCTTAAGTCCCTGGGGGTGGGGCTGTGGGGGGTTGAACTCAAGTCAGGGACAATCGTGGCTCTGTTTGTGTTTTCTCTAACACCTCCGTGTTCTCTTTGGGCTCTCATGGAGCATACCGCAGGGGTGCATGAGAGGAGGGGTATGTGCCGTGACCCTGAAATGGTCCCTGACTGAAGCCCTTCAAAAAATCCTGCAGACCACCACGCTAGCCCTACATGCCACCCAGTTGCTGCTGGAAACAAAGATCAATGTGGACGTATGTGAATCAAAGCGAAAAGCAGCATCTTAAGAGTTCAAGAGTGAATTTTGTCAATGAAAAAATCCTCACTGCAGCAGGTTTTGATTTATTTGTGGGGTGGCTGAGTCCATTATGGGGAAGATCTTTACTGATTTAGTTTGATAAACCCTGAGGAGCTCTGTGATGTCCCTGTAATGCCTGTGAGAACAATACGACAATATGATTCTGTTCATTTCCTCCAGATTCAGAGATAATTAGCCTAACTGTTGTTTTCCCCTTTTATGTCCCCCTCATTGGAAAGCGAAGTTTGAAGTCTGATACGCACGGTGTGGGTGTGTTTGTGATTCTGCCGCTCAGTCTGTGTGTGCGCGTGTGAGATGTTGTGTGTACTTTTATAGTCAACAGAGCAGAGTCTGTCAGAGCTCTTTGTTCTCCGGCGAGAACACATCATGACTGGGCCTTTTGTCTGAACTGACACCATCATACAGTCTCTTTTTCTACTTCGCTCTCTTTCGTCTTTCTCTCTCTCTCTCCTCCACCCGCTTATTTTTTTTTCCAGCAAACTATTCACCCACCTTCCCATCACTTTCTCCCTCACGCATTGAAACCATTTAAAAGATAATGGGCTGTGTGGATTATGGAGGTAGGGAGATGGAGATGATGGGTTTTCTTTTCCTTGTGTCCATCTGGGTGCTTTAGCTTTGTGAGGAAGTCCTTCAGAGTATAGCGTGACTACCAGAAAATGACTACTGAGGGCAGTTTTTCAGTGCTTTTATTTTATTTATTTTTTTATTTTTTTTTTTTTTTTGCATTTATAATTTATTGCCATCTTTGTTTGCTACCCTACATTTATGTAACTTTTACCTAGGGCCAAAATTTAAACATCGCAGCATGGCAACCAGATAAAGCTGTTTGATGTCTCTTTCTGCAAGCATGGGCAGAAACTGGCTGCCTCTGGCTTCTGTGAAGACTTTCCAGGAGGTTTGATAACCTGGCATTAGCATGAGGTCACAGATAAAACCTGACTTACATGGATGTAGCTTTCTGAAAAAACACAAAAAACAAGGAAAGGAAGGGACACATCGTCCCTCCATATTTACTGCATTACCCCCGACACTCATTTTAAAACACGAAGAAATGAGAATTTATGAACGACTCCAACACAGGTCTGACTTTTTTCCCTTAGCAATAGGGCTGGGGTTTTTTGTTTAGTTTTTTGTCTGTTTGTTTGTTTAATTCTCCAAAACTAAATCATGCATTTATACAACCATTGAAGGTTGTGAGGTAAACATAATTGTCTCTGACAAACACAAACAAACAGCGGTTTTATCAGGGTTAGCAGCTACATAGAATCATGTCTCACTTTGTGTACGCTCATGCAGGATGAGGACCATGAAGAAGTAGGAAGGAAAAAGTATGAAAGTGATAGATACATTTTCTTATAAAGTGTTTTATTCTTGTTTTGTTAATGTACAGTGGAATTTATCCTTTTGGCTGTAGCATTTATAGCACTGCCTCACTGTCTCTGTGTGATGGGAAGTTGTGAAAAGCAAGGTGGAAAGTAACCAGATGAAAACTGCATGAAGCAGAGTGGTTCTGTAAAACTTTGGTGCAGAAATTGAGCACTTGTGTGTTAGATGTGTCAGAATAAAGCTGCATATAATCGCACGACTGATGTTGCATACACAAGATGTGTGGCTCCATTCTGCACAGGGGTGTGCGAGGTGTGGAAGAAAGGTTGCTAGGGCTCATAGCTTTGTACGCAGTGGGAGGTGGCTCACATTTCCATAGTTAAAACATGTGATCAATGAAGAGTGTGATTAATGCTTTCAAGATGACTTTTAAATACACATGCAATATTTGTGTGACCAATATTTAATTTGTCCATTGCGTTCAGTTTGGGATATTTTCTGGGTGTTTTCGTCCTATATTCAGATTTTTCTTTTTCTCTATTTAAAACACTATTAAATTGGTTGCATCCTTACTGGAAATGGGCAAAGACAACAGAGGACCGCAGTGTAAACCATGCCTGTGTTTACTCAGCATTGATCATTTTTTAATGAAATTGAAGTTGATGATAATTAATGAGAACATTTTGGAATAATTATTTGAAAATGATGCAGAATACCTGGGAGTTTCAATATTTTTAGTTTTGCTTTATATGGGCATTTTTTTTCTACATCTCTTAATTTACACCATAAACAGATGTAGAAAAAGATGAAATTCACCAGGATACAGAAAATGAGGTGCACGTTGCTCCAAATTTGAGGAGGACCTCCATGAACTCTTCCTTAACGTGTTCAATCCTACCCTCAGGATTACCTGTACCGAGGTCTCCTGAAGGCGTTGGATTCGGGTTGATATCAGAGGTCTGTGCGGTTGTCCTAAAACGACACGAGAAAACTGTTTATTTAGCCACATGGCTGCAAATGTCGTTATTGTACTCGTATAGCATTTTATATATTTTCCATAAAGAAAACAGTGTGAGGGAGAGAGAGAGAGAGATTTCCAGACAGAGCACATCACCGCTTCACCTCTTCCCCTGGAGCAGCAGACTCACTGCAGGATTAATGATGTGTTAAGTGCTAAAATTACACACATTCATATTTCACCATTTGGGCAGCACATTCCACATGGCATTAAAGGTTAGGGGAGAATATTATGTGTAAACAAGAGAAGAAACACAAATCTGAAGACAAACAGTTTAACAGTAAGTGCGGAAAGAAATATTTCACACTTGGGTCACTTCATCGCGGCAGAAATCTAATTTTCTCACTTTTAAAGTCTAACCACTGGTCTTTTGTGTCTGCGTATTCAAACAGAAAATTGCTGTGCAGGTTCTGACTGTCATCTTAAAATGTCTGCAGTGTGCCGAGCTTATCGGAACCTGAGGGAAATCTAAATTAAATCTTCTCAGTGAATAGGATCAGCCTCTGCATTATCTCTTGTCATTCTCAACTATTAAAGTTAGTTATTAGGAAGTAAAGGCACATTCGTCAATAGAATGTGTGGGCTCTATTTTAAACCAAAGAGCTGCTGGAGAGTTCGTTAATATGATTTCAGGGTTATCAGCAAAGCACTGACAGTTTTGACCAGTGATCGATTCTGACATAGCAAAGAGGCATTGTTTTTGGATGTCATCACATTGTATCAAGTATCAGTTGTTGCTAAGCTGATAGTTTGGAGGCCAGTGTTGGAAAAAGATTGTCTGGGATCAAAGCTGTACTACGGGGAATCCTAACGCGCCTGTCAAGACCTTCTGCTGCAAAAAAACAAGTTGTAACTGCCTAAAACCCTACGTGTTTACTTTTACTGTCAAATCAGAGTTCATAGAGACGTAAAACAGCTTACAGGGGAAAGCAGCGTTCTCTCTTATAGACCGTATTGTGAGAGTCTGATATTACGATTAGTCTCAGCAGGGGTGCCGCCAGAAATTCTGGGCTCTATGGAAACCAACATTTCTGGGCCCTCTACATTTTTCACAGATAAAATTTAACCCAATAAACATACCCTGTATGATGTGACATGCCTGCGTTTGTCACTGTCTGAGCTGCATCATAGCAAGAGACGCTATGCTAGCGACCGTAGCTTGGACGGACGGGTGGAACGAACCATTGTGAAAGGGAGGGGTGTGTCATAAACAGTACATTATTATAATGCATTATTTGTTAAATATTATTAAATATATGGTCAAAATAGACAAAATACACTATGTGTAGGAGGGGCCATATCACATTTAACATATATATTAAAAAGAAAAAAGAAATAAGAAAAAAAAGGGATCTGGTCTTCTGGGCCCTTCCTCAGCCTGGGCCCTTAGAATCGTCCTAACCTTCCACCCCTTTACGGCGCCCCTGAGTCTCAGCTTAACGAAGGCTCTATAAAGGTTTTTAAACAAAGACAGCAAACACTTTGATATGGAACAATTTAGCTGAGTAACGTTCTCCATTTGTGTGTTACTTTACTCAGCTTTTCTGTTCTGTGGGTTTTATCTGGTCTCTCGCTATGAAATCGTTGTACCTACATTAGAAAGAGGTGAGTGCAGCCCAGAGCCTTCAGCTAATGGCCCCAGAAAACAAAGCATTCTGTTATGTATCTAATTTTATCTAACCAACAGTTTTTTGTTTTTTCCTCTCATTTCTCTTGCTCTCTGCTTCATCATGTATATCCCCTCAGTCACCCACAGTGTGTTTCATAAAGGGAAGTAGAGAAGGCCTGTATCAGACAAGCACTCCTTCACATTAATCTGATCACATTCCAAAGTGTTGGCTTTTTGTCTGAATGAGCACCCTATCACTATTCAATGTAGTTCAGCACTAGTAGCATTTACTTATCTGTAAATGGCACAAGTCTCAACTGTACCCCGTCACATTAATAGATGGATATACACAAGAAGGCACAAGACAATAAGTAAATAGCTCTCTCCATCACTGTCACTGAATAAAGGAAGGAACATTAAAGTAAAAGTGAACCATCTGATTGAGTGAACGGCATCACTTTGACACATGGACGAAGCCAGCAGTTTCACACATACAAATAGCTGAGCAGTGGAGTTAATGAGTTTATGAATTATAATAAGAATATGCTTAATAATAAGACTGGGTGAAACAACATGTAAAAATAAGCTGATTTATCTCCTCAGTCACCAATTTTAACTTGAGCAGACACAAAATAGATAGAGAAAATGGCGAGGGTGTTGACACACTGATGAGCTGATCTTAAGCATGGCTTCAAAAGAATTGCCATGCTGCTAGATTTCTAAATAAGCAAAGGTCAGCATATCAGTACCTCTTTTATAGATTGATTGTGCTGCCTTTAAATTCCACAAAAGTCAGTTGTTTTAGCTCCACCAGTACCTCAAATGCAGGCTTAAGTAATGCTCCCAAATCTGGTGGTAGAGCAGATATTTGCAGAGAATAATAGATGAAAGAATAGAAACGAATCATGGCTTCTTATTATCATGAAAAAAACATTCCATACTGTATTGAGAATCACAATCCCCTCCTTCCACTAGCACGCACGTCCTCATGCACGCACGCACACAAACGCAAACTTCCCTGAGAGAATGTTGCTCTCACGTAGATGCATGCCGTTGCAGAATTAGCATCTGAATACCAACTTTTGTTGGTAAATTCAAGGGTCCTTGGAGATTTTGGACGTTCTGTTCAGAGCTAGGCAGCCCAGTGGGAACAAAGTCACACATTAGCAAAGCCCTGCCAGGCTCAATTATGACCAAAGGGATTGGCTTGATAGTGTTTCAGCAGGCCACATTCAGCAATGGATGTGTCTATTTAAACATTCCTGGCCACTTCCTTTATGTTTTTCAGCACCGTAGATGGCAAATTCCTCTGTCAAGAACGAAGCAGAGGACAATATGTTGGTTCTCTGCAACACATCCTGTTTTATTCTGCTCTGTTTTATATGGCAGCCTTGGCCTATGAATCTAGTTTTCGTGTTTTGTGAAGATCTATCTGCAGTGGAAATGCTCGGGCTTTGTTCTCTCCAGACTATATGCAAAGAGTTTTTTTTCCCCCTACCTCGCACTTTCTCTTTTCCCTCAATCTTTCTCTGTCTAAGAACATTGGTGATAAAGAAAGCAGGAGTCTGACTTTAAGCTTGTGGGCTTTCGCCTCCATATTTTATTGGCATTATGAGCACAGCTGATTAAATTGCAAGTGTACGCCATAGCTCGTCCTCCTTCAATATGTAATAAATGTCTTTTTTTTTTCCCTCAGTTCTCTCATATTCTGTCTGTGTTTTGTGCCTTCTCAGGGGATCGCAGATTGGATGAATCAGACTTTGTGCCTGTTTCAAAGCCCAAGGTGTTTTATTTATAGGGGAAAAGTACATTAACGCCTCTGCAAAGTCTTTGGAAGATTTATCAAGTACTCTCCCGGTTTCCACCCTGCCTCACTTGAACTGTGACAGACCTAGTAAAGCACAGCTGTGAGTTGCCGGGCAGTGTAACATATCTGCCTGCCGATCCGGTTTCTGTTTTTGTCCCTCCACTCTTGCTACCGTCTTACCATCATGCCCATGCTATGACATGGCCGGCTCTGTTGTCACTACATTTATAATTCAGTCTTATCAATAAAAGATGCGTGGCATTAAGTTTTTATCCGGTGATGCAGTGCTGCTGTCTCTTAGAGCCTCTTTACAAGCGAATGACTGAAGAGCAAAACTTTCCCTCTGTGCTCTGACTTTCAGGCATCGCTTGGCATTAGTATAACCTTAGATGATCCTTGTTCTTTATACATGCTTTTAGAAGCTTATTCCCTATGATCTCATATTCTGCTAGCTTACTCCCACAGCCTTCCTCTGCAAGCCCCCAGCCTTTAATGAGTTTTGCTGAGAGTTATATTTACTCAAGTTGTCTTGTGCTTCTGTCTAAATGGCAAAATTTCTTCTTTCATTCTGTCTTATCGGGCTGAATCAGCATTGTTGTTTTGCAGCTCACTTAGTACAAAGAGCTGATGTGGGCAGATCTCTGTCAGGAAAACGAGCTCTAAATCACTGCAGTTTACAGACACAACATGGCCTGCCTCGCATTATGAATGCGTATAAGCCACCGTGGTCATGTTGTTGGAGACTGAGAGCAGCTTGGCTGACAACTGCTGTTTCTTAACTGTTGTCCATCTGTTTTTTCCACACATCTTCAAGGTGCAATGTCTTCTGTCTGTTAGGAGGTTACGGTTTCGTCTTCTTTTTCTTTGGGCTTCATGTAGCATCTACCACCCGAAGAGATAAACAATGCGAGCAGATAAAACACAGACAGAGGGAGAGCAAGCTGGAAAGAAAGAACCGTGTGTGTCGGTTAGAGCTGATAAAAGCCTGAAAATCCAATTAGTCCTCAGTATCGGGGCAAAGGAGGAGGCCTCATGGGAGTAATGTCAGGAAATATCCACCACCGTAGCATGACAATAACACAGCATTTACATACTTGGCTATTGATAAAGCTGCGTGAAAAATCAAACTGGATGTTTTCTTGCAAGTCAGGACTATATTTGGTAACCTTCCCTGATGGGTTTTGCCCACATCAGCTTTTTAAACAGATAAACAACTATCAAAGGCAAGCACTGTACCTACACCACCACAAACCACCCTGAAAGAGGAGCCAGTGCCAGAGGATGATCTTAATTTTTAGCACACTGAATCGCTTCGTTATTCTCTTTAGATGTCCTGGAAATGACTTTGGTGGTGAGGTTTAAACTGCTGAATGCAGACAGCGTTGGTTAAATGTGCGTCCTTTCAGCAGGTTTCTTTTTTTCCCATTATTGTGGTTTCCCTTGTTGCTGGTCCCTGCTTTTCATACACTGCCAGAAATGAAAGAGGTATAGAGGCAAGGAGAGAACGTGAAAAGGGAACAGGGACAATTCAAAAAAGCACAGAGCCCCAGGTTAGAGCTCATGTGGTCTTCCTGGGAAGAACCACATGCCCTGGGTTAGAAAAGCAGCTGCTGCTACATTTTATTCATGTGTGTTTATATACATGGACGAGTATACTCATAGTAAGCATTTGCTTGCGTGGGTGTATGGATGGAGGAGGATAGAGGACATACTGTGTTGTTGTTGTCGTATTTGTCCTTAAATGACGATTGCTCTGGTCGCAATCTCCTTGTGGACTTCCCAGCACATATACGTGACAGTGAAACATCACAGTGGGTTGCTGTTGCTTACAAACTGTTTTTAATTATGGGCACAGGGGTGTGTAGCTGCTGATGTGTCATCATAAATTAGATGCAAAATGTTTGCACTCAATGTAAAAAAAAATTTTTTTTAAAGAGACTTAATATGATCCTCATTATTCAGCCTTGTTTTGCATGAAGATAATTAAAACAACACTTAAATCTTGAACACTTACTGACGTGTCTTAATTAGTTACAATGTTTGTAATTCTACTGTTGATTTTTAGTGAGCTCCTCCAGTCATTGTTTCTGGAGTTTTTACACTGAAAAGTCAGGTGACTGCTGCTGTGCGCTTGCATGGGGAGAATAACCAACAGTTGCCATGGTAAACTCTAATGGGATGTATTGTTAATGAGGAAGAGTTATTAGAAAGCTAATAAAAGGGAAGTGTAATTTTGGCAAACTGCGTGTGGAGATTAAATAAGAAAAGAGTATTTAACACATGCTTGGCTCTAATTGTTATGTTAAATGTGTGCCCAGGAAGGAGAAGAAGTAATTTTTTGAGCAACAAGCAGCTGTGTGTTTTTATTTGTTTATTTATTTTATTAACCTTAGTGACGTATCCACATTTATTCTTCTGCTTTCATTTTCACACTGTGGTGATTTTATGTTGTCGTGTGGCTTGTCTACCTATGATTTAAGCTGAACATTTTCATTAGAGTCATATTTTGTCCTCACATTGTCACTGCGCTCAATGACCCCTGTCTTCATTTCACTCCTCTCATCCGGTCTCCCCTTCACCTCTGCCTCATACTCCTTCCCCTGTTCTTCGCATTCACCCTAACCCCGTTACGATGAGGTGAGGCCCGGGCTGGCCTCCAGCCCAGGCCCATTAGCCACAGCCTTGCAGCCATGTGCTCATCACAAGAGATCATTACAATCAGCCAATGACACCACTCTAATGCATCATTAATGATTGATTAATGAGCTGAGCTCAGCCCAAGCGGGTGCATTTGTACGGAAGAGCACCCCATAATGGTCAGGCAAGGCTTGCATCTGCTGTTTTTAACTTGTGCAGATTTGTGCATGTGTGTGTGTTTGTATGATTTATTCTCATCAGCTTCCCTCTGTGTCCTCTTCCTCAGGCTGAGTAAGGAAGTTGCTGACTCCTCCGTGTTGAAAGAAACACTAAGGAGGTGACTGAGGAGGTGGCGTGATGGCAGGGCGGGGGCTCTCCGCCCCTCTCCCTCTTCTTCTCTTTCTTGTCCTGGTGGGAGTTCTCCCTGAGATTGAGGGCTCCGGATACATTTCTGGATATCGCCTGAGGAGTCGTTTGCAGAGGGACCGCAACATCCGCAACATCCGACCCAACGTTATTCTCATTCTCACTGATGATCAAGACATAGAACTGGGTAAAATGTTTCCATTAATCCTCTGTGGTGTGCATTTACGGTATGATTATGCATCTGTCTCTCTGATCATTTTGTCGGGTACAGACATTTTGTCCATGTGTATCCACCAGCATCAGCAAAGGAAAGTCAGCCTAATGCTGCCTCTTGGCACCATAACAACTAGCCCACTCAAAGTCATGTGTTCCCTTTGCCAGCTCCTCTGTCGCTGGCATGAAATGAGGGCGGCCTATGGCTTCCATTGTCTGGTTGCCAAACCCTGGCCATCTCCCTACCCGCTTAAGTCTTTTAGCAGCGTATTGGGCTGGAGTGGCTGCATAATGGCCTCAGTGACATCCTTTGTCCTCCTGTGATCGCCAGTGAGAAAACTCCCATTGAAAAGCAGGAATTTATGGTCAAGCATCTGTTTCCCCAAACAATCACCATCCGCCTGAAAAGCTTTTAGTACACAGGAGACCAAATGGGTTACACTTTACAAAAAAAGATTTATTCCCTCATCTTATTTCCCCCCTTTCGTTTTATCTTGCCACATCCATAATGTTTTTTTTCCCCTCATGGCCAATATTTATATTTTCACTCTTTACTCTTTGTTCAGCATCTCACTCTTTTTTCTTTTGAATGCTTTACATCCCCCTGGGTCCCTTTCATTTCAATCGCCAGCTTTTGAATCTGCTCTTACCCTCCT
>VUQR01004552.1:9552-22560 GCA_015108515.1 Hemichromis elongatus
GGCACTCAGTAGCCATTACTGGTCAAGTGTGTGAAGCACAAACATTTACACTCCTCACTAAATATAATGGAGCCATGTCAAACCACTTATATTTGTGTGTGTGTATGTATATATGTGTATATATATATATATATATACTTTCATTGGAATGCATATGAAGGTGGAAGCCTTTATCACTTGCTTTGTGCTTTGATAAACAACAGGAATTCCTATATAATAGCTCACTGTAAGTCTCAAGTGTTTCCCACCCAGACACTCCTGTTTATGTAGGACAGGGAGGAGGAGGGGCGGTTCTTAGTAAGTGGCTGTTGTATATAAACATGTTTAAAACTACAGTTATGGTTATAAGTTTACAGACACTCATCACTGGAATAAATGTCATGGTGATTTTGGGCTTTTAATGATTTCTTTTAAATTTTCTTTTACCAGGGTGGAATGATTGTACAGCAAACATGTGTGATGACTTTAAAAGTCAAAAAATGAGTGAATGGTTTTGTTTTTTTTTTAATCCACACAGGCTTAAATATTTAAATACACTCACTTAAATCTTTTAAGAAGGTTCTACTACTATTTACTCATCATTAGTGGTCATGGAAAGTCCAATAAACTCGGTGAAGATCTAGGAAAAAGAATAGTAAATTTAGCCATTTCCAAATAACTCCATATTTTGAGATTATCAGTTCAAGCAACGTTACGTAAGTAGGTGTTATTCAAATGTGACACAACTTTTCCAAGGTTTGGAAGAAACCCCAAACTGCCACCCTCATAAGAAAGGAAACTTTTTAAATGTTAAGCATTTAAAAAGTTCAAATCTGCCATAAACTGGAAACTGCTTTTTTAAAGTCATTAAAGATGTATGCTGTACAATCACTCCACCAAGAAAAAACATTTCAAAAATCCAAAATTACCTTGAAATTCAAATGTCAGTGAATGCAAACTTCTGACCACAACTGTGTATTTGTCTCCTGCTCAAAGGTCTCACAAGAAAATCAAGGATGAGGAGAAGGAGAAAGAGAAGAAGGACAAGCCAGAGAAGGCCAACTGCTTCTGGGAGAGTGTTACGATGACGATGAGGCAAATCTCCCCTGCCAAAAAACTGGAGAAGATAGAAGGTTGGGAACCGCCACACTTGGAGAACTTTGCTGACATTGCTCCCGATGAAGCACCGGTAGGGAAGAGCCAAAATGGGGATGTGGCAGAGTCATCCCCTAGCTCCCTTAGCATCCCGGCGACGGCGTTAGAGCTCCCCTCCTGGTGTGGACGGGGCCTAGAGGAGGACTCCTCCCGCTACGCTAACCTGTTGGACTCCAATGATTCAACAGCAGCCGTCACGTGGACGGCCCGTGCTAAAGTCAAGCTGGCCGGCATCAGCAGGATGAGCAGAGGGATTGCATCAGAGAGTGCAAGTGTATGGGAGGGGTTTAAATAGCAGCACCTTATACCCCCATACTATCAGTAAATCTGACAATCTGAACCAAATATTTCTTTCTGTCTAGCTCTGGATACAACCAATGTTAATGTCAACATCACGCTGACATGTTGAAGTGAATCTGAGAATATAAGACAAAGTATTCTGACTGAATTTGTGACTTTTAAACCACAAAAACTACAACTTTGAACAAATGAAAACCTTAAACTGCTGTACAATTTTTATCTGCAGTACTCACTGGCATGGCAATTAGATAACTAATGTTGCCAAGAAATAAGAAAAGTGATTTTTATTTAATCTTTGGGGGTGTCACTGGTAGAGACTCAATGAAGAATATCCTGCTGAAAATGTTTTTTGCTGGCTCTCACTTCCTTCCTGTCTATGCAGTCGCAGTATGTGAGCGATGAATGTCTTAAGCCTTAACTTATATATTAATTATGGGCTGTGCAATCACGAAACAGCTTATGACATAGCATTTAAGTGAGAAATACTGGTGTGTTTGAGAGTGACAGAAGATGACTTAGTGGGAAGACAGCTGCCATTGCGGCTCTGAGATCTGAAGCTCTGCTGTTGTATTGGGACTGATGCTGCACTTGTGCCATATCAGACTTATAATAAGGTTTCTGATCAACATTTACGTCAAAATCAGCATTGAAACTGAGAACTGCATTTCTGGCATGCAATAATTGAAAAGTGATTACAAACTCAATAGATTTTGTCATATGCTGACAATCCATTGCATTTAAATCCCCAAATGACCAACTTTGTGGTCAACTCACCATCTTTATCACGTGAACATTTGTAAGATCTCATCTGTAGCATCTATCCCATATGACGACAAAGCAGCTCTGCTGGTGATTTCATGGACGGATGTGTTTAAATCTGATGCTGGATATTTGTCATTTTGTTAATGATGGAAAAAGTAAAAGCCAAACTACGGACTAGGACCATTTCTCATGAGAAGCGGTAGCTCCGCGCACCCGTGATGTGCCTTGTCATTAAAATGACATCATGTGTTTGCTTTAAACGACCAATCCGCTGAGCTCACTGATGCACCTGTGTTGCTCGACCACACTTCCTGTCTCCAGTTACAAACCAGTGTCTCAGGATGCTATTAGCTTCACCAGCAGGAGCAGCAGAAGTGTTTTTTTTTTTTTTTAATGCTGTGTGATATATTATGTATATTGGCTATAACACATACAATGAAGAGTCTTTTTTTTTCCTAAGATGATTTTTGTTTTTGTGCTTTCCATTGATATGTACTCATGTTTTCTTCTTTTTAAATGGGTTATTGAGTTTATTTGATACTGAAATCTGCTTCATCACAACCAGAGGTGTACACATATGCAGCTCCACTGGCCGGGATGCCTGTGACTTGTATTTATTCACTAAAAGGCCGGGACTCGTTTTTCTCAAGAATAAAGATCTAGACTGACACGCTGCCTCTGCTTCTTTCAACACTTTGCAAGTGAAGTAAACACACTGGACTTTGCCTTTAGAAACTATCTGGACTAATTCAGAGATCCAAACAGAAACGGTCTGTTTTGATCCCTCTCACACACTCACACACACACACACACACACACACACACACACACACACACACACACACACACAAATATAAAGAATACTGCAAAAATAACTCTTACAGATGTTTCACCTCTTGTTTTCCAGTCTTCTTTTTAACTTGATTACAATGGCTTCAGAAAATTGTTATTACTTGACTGATGAGACTCAAAGGACGAACAGGTTTTTAGAAATATTTATTACTGAATAGCTACTTCCTGCCCCAGAAAAGTAATGACAGTACCATCAAGAGTATTGGAACAGTAAAGGGATATTACAAAAGTTGGAAGAAGGATACAAAATTTTCTTTTTTCCATATATTATATTTCACCTGTCACATGACAGTTCTGACAAAAGTAGAACAACTTGATCAGCTGATGGGGTTTTACTTTTGTAGTTGTGTGTTTCACATTGATGCATTTGATGTACACGGAGCACGGCAGGTATTCACAGAGGACAGCGTAACGGAGACGCAAACATGGCATGCAGTTATTGCAGGAAAATGCCACCAAAATGAAACCAAACAAAAAGCTGTTGAACCCCATTAAATAAAAGATTAACACAAGCCATCTTTTTCTGCCACGCTATAAATGTTAATTTTTTTAAATTTTTTTACACATTACCATTACTTACATCTTGAGCCCCCTAAAGATCAGTCAACAGAATATTTCGGCAGGCTACATTTAACTCGCAATAACGTTTCCATTTTATGTGGCTGATGAATTTAAGGCTGAGCTGTATCATACAAAAGAAACAGACTGCATCTCTGAAAACGACTGCAGACAGCTGTCGTCACTGTAGCAGCAACCGTGCCTTCGCAGCAGTGATAACGTCTGGAAAATGGTTTTTAATGGGATTACAACTTGCACTGGGTCAGGAATGTGTTGATGCTACTGCATGTTGCTGATACATATATCAGAAGCACCACAAATACCCAAAGTACCAGGCCTGCTACAGCTGGACATCCATAGCACCACAGATTGAAAAACAGCAGTGGGCAAAGTCCAAGTCGGGGAGGTTACAATAACTGTATATAGGCGATAGCTGCGACATTAAAAAAAAAAAAAAAAAAGTACTTTTAGGTATGAGGATCATTTTTAATACTTGGCTTCTTGTTTGTAGCTTTTTGCATTCACTTTTGCATTTAATAACTGTAAAACATGCTCTGATGGGTTGAGTTCAGGTGACTGACTTGCCCATTGAAGAATATATCATTTCTTTGCCTTGAGAAACTCTTCTTTGTTTACATTTACAGTGTGCTTTAGGTGACTATCAATTTTCACAAAGAAGCGGTGTCCAATTAAGGTTTACAGTGTGTGTAAAACCCCTTAAAGGTAAAGGTCACAACTTAATTGTTTGATCTAAATTCCACCATGTTGACGCAGACAGGTAAAACTACACAAATTGTGTATTAAAAAAAATAGTAGTCCTGATAAGAACTCTATTCATGATCTTTAGGGGGCTCTGTACTCAACATAAACACGCTAAGATTTGCTCTACATATAAATCCTTTCAAAATATTCATATTGCATTTACATCATATTTTATTCCCTGTGAAAGGAGCAACCTTTGTTGTCTCAAAAGACAAACATTTGTGCGAAAGGAGAAAGCCTCGTTTATATGTCACTTTCTGTCAACACTCTGAGAAATCTACCCATTAAATTTTTCCTCAAACAATTGTGCGTAAGGAAGTAAAGACGTAAAAGAAATAAAGAAAACATTTCTTTGAAGCCCTTTGTATTTGGGTTAAAGACATCAAGTTCTTGTACACACCTCTTGGTGTGGGAGTGACGGTAAACGGACGCTTCAGGTGAAAAACAGCATGGAGGGTTCAAAACTTGAAGAGGTCGATAAAGTGCTGCGGAGAGATGGGCATCAGGCAGCTGTCTGGATCGTTGGCTGTGCACGGGTGGCCAAAGTCCTGGAAGAAAGTCAACAGTTTAATCATTAAAACGAAGGAAATCTGGGAAACCTCAGAGTTGGCGCAGTCATGATTCTAGCATTTACTTAGTGTAGAATTAAAAGTGATTACAGCACAGAAGCTAGCCCTTACATAAGGGTGATTTAGTAATTATGTCATAAACTGTGAACACAACAGCACTGGTTATGGCAGCTTTAATTAAAAGTTCTCAGGGTCATGTGTCACTGTTTACTCGTGGTACAAACACATGGCCTATTTAAGTGCATATAAAAGATAAAATGTGATGTGACACTTGGTAGATAAGCTTGTGATAAAAACTTAACAGAACTTTTAAAAAGAAATGTGTTGAGCAAGATCTGGGTGATAGCACATGAAAGTGTCCAAATATTTATGTTGGATAAAGTGACAGCTGACATTCAGGGAAAAAAATTTATCAATTTTTACCGGAGCAGGTTAGAGGAGAAGTCAGCGGAAAGAATGTCAGCGTTTACTAAACACTGCTGGCAAAACACGATGACAGGACAGGAGAAGACAAAACTCAACACAAGGAAATGAAATCGGACAATCGGGGCAACCATCGGGGAAATGAGACAAGGTGGCAATTGAAGAAATAGACAAGAATTATGGGACATGAAGTACCTTCAATAAGAAAGCCAGATGGCAATCCTTAAGGAATCAGGGACAAGGGGAACCAGGAGAAGAGGCAGGAAGGATGGGTGCCAAGCAAGGAGAAGGATGCAGAGAAGGCAGAGGTTAAACAATTTAGGTACCCAGGAAAGGATAATAACGAGTTTGTGGGAAGTAAATAAAGAAGCAAACAGAGAGATCTGAATGTATAGGAATACTAATATTTTTAATGAAAACGCTGCACTGTTCAGTTTCTTTTACTTCCCACTACTTTTTTAAGTTATTGTAATATAAGTTATTGACAACCACAAGGATCTGCACTACAGACAATGCTCATGTGTTATTTGTTTGGGAAAGGTAAACTATGCAAAATATAAAGATATGACTTCATAGTGTCTGAGATTGTTCATTTGTATCAAACCTCTGTAGAGACGTTTTTAAAATAAGAAAATCAACTGGTTGCCCAGAGGTTAAGTCTGCGACATCCTCGAGACTACTGCACCAGTTGCCTCATGGGAGTCCAAACTATTCCGACTCCAAACTGACTGCAACCACCCTCACACACGCTGGCAAAGGTTTGCAAATAACTGCTGTAGTAGGCAGATAACCAACACGTTGGCATCAATCTGAGCCGTTCTGCACCACTGAGCACAACCCTATGATACATTTGATTTCAAAAGGGTTTCTTTGTATTCTGGCTTCCTATATAAAACCAAGGTTGCAGAGTACCTACATTACACTTTGCAGTTAAATTGCCGTCTTGTAGAAACTTTGTCACTTTTTGTGGGGGAATTTCTGACTTTCTGTTTCAAATCAATGAGCTTCTTTCTGGACTCTGCGTGTAACTACTTAATGAGAATTTATGTTTAATTTCTGTGTAGCAATAGCAAATTAGAGTTTTTCACCAAATGGAATCAGTTGATACATTATCAAAAGCAGTTGTATGCAACTTTCAATTTCAAACTGTTATCAGACTAACGCCATCATATTGCAATTTTAAAATCGCCTTGATACAAGTTGGGTTTAAAATGTGGTCACAGATCTAGTCCTCTAGTCCTCAAATGATTGCAATAATTTTGGTCGTGCAGTTGTTGAAGGCTACTGTTTTTGTGCGTCTGTAGCATTAAGCAGTCCAGAGTAAACACCAAGCTTCAGTTATTCGGGGTAAACACATTACTAAAAGGGGATACAAGCAAAAGCTAAAGAAGGCAGTTAAACTTGAACTAAACCTGGCATGTTGTTTCAGAATGGCAGTCTATTGAACTATTATATTAAGTTTAAATATAATAATCATATTACTTTTATATGACTATAAGTTATGTTAGATTTTATTCATTACATATATGCCTACAGGTTTTGATTATCTGGATCCCCATTAGCCATTTGAAAGGTAGCCACTATTCTTTTGCGATACAGATAAGAAATCATTACATTATATTCTAAAATAGAAATTCACTGTTATTCCACCAAAAAAACGAAAAAGGAAATGTGCTTAGACTGTTGATGCTGCAGTGTCTCGTTTACCTTCCAGAAGAGGATGCTACAGTGTTTGCAGAAGTGTAAAGTGTCACCGTACTGCTCCTTCATGGGATAGTGTTTCTGCAAGGTGAAATACATCAGCTTCCAGTCCACATTGTCATTCTTGGTTATGGCTAAAGTCCTGCAGAACTGCAAAAATCCAGTGGACACACACAGACACACAATGGATGGAAAGAAAACTTTTACCACCTATTTAAAACACTCTGGGGATAGATACAAATAAAACAAAAAAAACAGTGTGTATTTAGATATAATACAAGAACAATTCCTTATTAACATCTATTCTGACAGAGTGCGAAAGGTCTAAGCTAGTGTGCTTGGGTGTGTGTGTGTGTCTGTAAGAGCTAGAGAATAAGCTCATTTGCGAGCTGTGTATAAATTGTGACAACTCTGCCCTCTAGTGGTTAATATGGGCTTTAATTTTAGATCTGAAGCAATCCAGTTTTAGGACACTCAAGTTACCACTGTGCTTTCTAAGTATATCTTTTTTTAATATATGACTAAAAAAATAAAATATTACATTCAAGCTCAAATTATTAGGAGTAATACTCACCGGCCTGTCTGAAAAGTGAAAGTGGCAGAGTTTCTTCCACAGTGTGTTGTTCTCACTTAGGATGTGCAATGTAGGTGTGGCCTGTCCCAAGTTAATGATGTCACAGGCATCGGAGAACTTATAGAGGATCTTGTTTTGCATGTGTAGAGGCAAATCACTGAATGACATACCAGTGCACATTTGCTGAGGAAACAAGAATCACCAAAAATAAATAGCAGACTAACAACAACAACTAACACTTCTGTATTTCAGATGTTTCCCTCATTGAATTCAGCTCAAAATTCATAAGCGACTACAAATGGGGCTACATGTATAGCACTTTGGATAAAAAGGCAGATTGTTAGCCTTGATTTCTCCAGCATGGCTGCTATTTTAGATTGCTACCTGGAAGTCCTGAAGTTCACTTACTCTATGTGCTCTGTGATTTTAATAAAAATGACAAACGTGTACCAAGATCAAACTTCTGTTTCCAACTGACTCAGATTTCGTGTGAAGAGTGAACAGTTTACAAGCCCAAAGGCAGCATGCCAGGTGAGTGGCGAGAAGCGAAAAAATTCTTGTGATTTCTTTTCCAACAGTTATTAACCAAATGATATCAAGGTAGACTTCTACTGTAAACTACTGACTCAACTTGGAGATGGTATTTAGAGGGAATGATCTGAGCTGTGGAGCGTGCCATTTGATGCTGGTTCCAAGTTTCTTTTCTACACAGAAAGTCTTGGCTCGCCACCTGGTCAGCTTTCTAACAATGCTGTTTTGCAGGAGAAGTACTTAGAGACACAATGGGACTCATACTAAAAGTTCTAAGAATAATAGCCATGTGGAAAAAAGGTTTAAAGATGCACAAAGTTAAAAAGCACATAAACGCAATTTTTTTTACTACTATTTTCCAAGATGGATCTCAGAACGTCTTAAACACACCTTAGATAGTAGAATAACCCAGTAATCATCATGCATATCCTCACCTAAGACGCTCTGCCAAACATGCACGCAACAGATTTTCTTTCTACCTTGGGGATCTGCAGGTTGTTCAGCTCCTGCTGCCATTTAACAATGGTTTCCAGACGACACAACCAGATGTTGACGTTTCCCACGAGGACACACCTGCCATGGATGGTCAGACTGTGCAGGGTGGAGCTCAGGTCTTGCAGAAGCTCTTTGACGAGGCGTGGGTTATAGTGGTCCTCCAGAACTGGAAAAAAATACAAGCCAAAAAAAAAAAAACATGAAGAAAAATACCGGGGCTATTGGGGAATTTTTTTTTTTTTTAAGGATTAAACAAATCTCCTGCCTTAAACCAGCCCATATACATAACAAAAAGTTTGCAAAAGAACTAAAATGTGTTTACCAGAAATATACACACCACTAAAGGATGAAAAAAAACCAAACAGTCCTGGTCTGTCCTTTGTAACCCTGTAATGATGGAGCACGCTAGCCTTATTGGTTTTGCGGTTAAACAGACTGCAATGATTGAACAGCAGGATGAGAGAAAGCATATTCTGATTACTCAAAGGCTTCACATTCACACATTCACGCTCACACACACACGCAAAAAATCTATTACCATGAAAAGCTACTTTTCCCAACACAAAACACCCCAAAAAAAACTAACGTAGAGTTTAGAGAGACATCGAAAGCCGCTGACAAAAAGTAATCGTAGAAATAAAGAGTCTGTCTTTGCAATTTATCCCCTGGACACCCCATGTCAGGTCTTCTCACCCTTTCGTACAATCTTCTCCAGGATATTGAAATAGTTTTTCTGGGCAGCTCCACTCAAAGACGTCAGCTGTGATCTGGCTATTAGCTGAAAAAGCTGTGGGTGACAGAAAAAAAAAGGAGGAGCTTAAGATGTGCTATACAAGTTATACGATTAAAAGGTTTCTTTAACATCATGTACGAGAGTCACTGCTCACTTTTGCAACGTAATTAAATCTTCTCAAGTCCTGAATAGCGCTGGAAAAGTCTAGCCGGTTGAGAGCTTCGCCGAGTGTGCAGTATCCATGTCGCTGTAGGTACACATCAGAAAAAACACGTACACACAAGCGCTGTTAATAAAAGACCTGACTAATGTGTATCTTCCATTAAAAGACAATCGACTGTATGAAAAGCCTCTGTACTCACTTCTTTTGTGCTCCCTTTCTGAATGTAGATCCATTTATCTGTAAAAACAACTAAAAAACGGGAAAAACAAACATTTTTCTTGCAATTTATGCATCACTGAATTTTACATTTTTAATGACTCCCCCTCTATGTGTGAAGTAGAGGGAAACAAGATATTTCACCTGAAATATCATGCCTTTTTATAAATGTATTTTTTTTTAATAACAGTTTGAACCAACAGTGAACATTTGCAAAGGCTGAAATTGTTTCTGTATGGATTACATTACAAGTCTTACTGATACTGTAGAATAATGATATGATACGATAATAATAATAATTTATGCTCTCTAGAAGAACCGCTGATAGTCACTAAACTTTTCAAGATCATTCGAGGACAATTTTTTTTAAAAGTATAAAAAGTTACTTCACTTCAGATTTTCTATGTAAATCTTAGCTATAGAATGCATCTACTAAATATTTTCTTTAAATAAATGTAGGTAAAGTACTTTGATAAGGTAAACTAGACAACCTCAAAAGGTGCACAAGGGCTGTTGATGTGCTTATTAATATTATAATGGATAATGGATGCACTGCATCTGGAGATGGAGGACACTACAAATTGTTAAAAAAAGACGATATCTGCAGCACAACCTCAACCCAAATCCCTTAAGAGTTTTATTTCCGTCTCACTGACTTTTGCACTTTTGTACACATTGTTTTTAATATTCACGCCACAAAAAGCTCCCTGAGCCAAAACAGTGATTATGTGCAGCTGAAACTCACACTGGGATTTAGTGTTATTGTTGTAGAAGTCCTTTTTCCTCTTTGTGGTGGAGAGCTCACACACATCTCCAACAAACAGATTTTCATTGTTGCCATTGCAGAGCCTGTTTGGACAGAGGAAAACATGTGTGTAATGCATTAATAACACTCCATACAAGTCTGAAAACACCGCGTAATTACAAACCACCGAAGAAGCACCCTGAAGCAAATCAGTGACTTTTTACTGATAGCCTGTGTGTCACAGTTGCATAGCAAGATGGCCCATAGGCAAGTTAGGTTGTTTTGTGTTACTGAACTTACAAGGAAAACCAGTGTGAGAAATATATAATTAAAGATTAGTGGAAAAAAGACACACAAGAAAACGTGTTGCATTACTGCTACACTGATATGCAGGCCAAGGTCAAACATGTCAGACAGAGGTTTAAGAACATTAAGTGTGCTGTATCTAACCGTTGTTGTTTCTGGCCTCAGGGCTATGTTATGTCTGATAATACAGAACTTAGCATTTTTGTCGTTGACCCCAAATTCACATGTGCTGTTGGAGAACACTCAAAAAAGGCAGAAACGCAAATTAAAACATGTCACATTCATGTCAACATAGTAAATACAGATGTTCCCAGGGTTTGCAAAGACGTGAGAATGTCTTACCATCTCTATTGCAATAAACGTTTGAATAAAGTCAGATTACAACCCTGTGTTGTGCAAGAGACTTGTTGCTTACTTTGTGTCTGTTCTCTACTCTTTCAAACTACTCCCACAAAATTAAACCACCAATTAGGGAAATTATTACTATGTCTTTACTACATTCAGTTAAAATATTAGCCGATTTTCTCAAAGCTGTCGAGTATAAACAAATTAAAATGCACTAAAACACTAATGTTCAGTTTGTTCTATACTTAGGGGAACATCTGCAATCTCTGTGGAATAAAAGATACGTGCAGTAGTGTCTATAGTTATTTGAGTGTGTCCTTACACAGGACAGAAAATAAAATGGCTCTCTGAATGTATAAGTGACAAAATGCTCCAAAGTGCAACAAATAGGTCTGCGTGAAATAAAATAAAAAAACAAAAACCGATCAAAAACAAGCAGCAAAATTTCAATCCTAAATAAGAGTGTGATCACAGAGTTCTGGTCTGCTGATTATGTAACAACTGTCATCAGAAGGTTCAAATTGCTGAACTGAGCTGGTAGCTGACATGCTGCATTAATAATCCATTGGTTAAATTAAGTGGCAACACTGCGAGCTAAGAGACAATGCTTGGTAAGCTAACCCCTACACACAGAAAGGTAGCATCCACTGACTGGCTCAGGATTAGAACCTAGAACCTTCTTTCTATGAGGAAGTGGTGCATTGTACCATGGTGCACCTACAGCCCTTGAGTAAGTCAGAGTCCTGTCAGTGGGGGTTTCCAATTCAGGGCCATGTAGCCTTTAAATAGTTCCCACAAGTGTTCAGCAGGCAGTTGGAAAGTCTGCTGATAAGACACAGATTTGTTTTTTAACATCATATCTTTTAAAAAAGTGTCTCAAACATCGCTGTTGCTACGTCTCCACTAGCATATGTGGCTAACTTTTGGAACTAGTGGATGGATACTAAGAAGCAGCTTTTTTCCTTTTTTTTGCTTGCTTGCTTTCTAGAGGTTGAAGAACTTGTATATTTCATTGCATCTAGAAAAGTGTCCATTGCATTTGGTCATATGTGGCTTTATTTGATATGTAATCTGACTTTTTCCTTAAGAACTGGATTTTCTTCTTTTGCAAAACAAGTTGGTTTGGACCAATCCTGACTTGCTCGCAGAAGCACAAAGATAGCGGGGGTGGACTAGTGAAGACGGAGGGGTCGGGCAGGGACAACTTTGCATATTCATTGATCTGTCCATGCTAAAAATCAGGAAAAGAGGTAGAGTTACATTTAATACATGTTAAGGCATGAAGGGAATTTTTTCATGAAAAACATCTTCCAGGAGAACTCCAAATAAGACCCCAGAGTAGGACTGTTCGATATAACAATATATATCGGATGACGATAGAAAAACGTCTATCGTTTCATATTTCGCTATCGTTTGTTTCGTAGTGTCGCAAAATAAACTGTTTACGGCAATGTTTTCTCATCATTTTGGTCACTGTAGAATTTCTTAAAGTTCTCGCTTTCTCTTATATTTAAAATAACCACACTACGCACGGACAAGTGACTGTTTTTAAGCGTTATCGTTGACAGCAACAACGACGGCAAAAACATCGCGTAGCTCCGCCGTCCGCTTGTTTACTTTCCACATAAACCTTTCACAATAAAGCAAAAAATCCTGTTGAGACTTTTCAAAATAAATGGAATCACGTGAAGAGTGGTTACGGACGAAAAGCAGAAAAGAGCCGTCAGGTGCTAAAATATAAACCTTAGAACAGGCTTTTCCCCGCAGCACGCCGTTTAATAAATACAAAAATAATTGCGTCCGTTTCAACTTATGAAACATAAGTATGTAACCTATGTC
>VUQR01004553.1:1833-13440 GCA_015108515.1 Hemichromis elongatus
TGAATGAAGCAGAATCTGAACTGAATTTATTACAAACCAGTAGTTCCTGTTTGTCCCACAGGACCTGAATGCATCATCACTGCCAGTGGTGGTGGTCCAGAGTGTGTTTGTGTGTGTGTGTCTGTGCCAGCTGGTCTAGGATCAGTCTGATATGTTATCAGCAGTCTGTTTATCAGCCTACAGAGTGCAACGCATCAGCAGCTAATTATCAGCTCGTTAAGCCTCCTAACGAGCAAGCCCTAACGAGATTCTGGACTGCGTCCGGCAGCTCCTGCTGTCCCCGCCTGTCATACGTGAACATGTTTCTGCTTCGCTGATAATATTGTGCGCTCTGTACCTGGCACCAGGAAGGACATTTTTTTGTGACTTGGTAACACAAATGCAACTGATGGCAGGTCAAAGGTCACAGCCCAGCAGGTTAAAAAAGAAACACAATGTATTAAACTAAATCGTGTTTTTTCTATGCGAATAAAATATGAGTTTATGAAAGTTACAGATGACCTCGTTCTGTTTTCATTCACATTTTAGAGAAATTCAAACTTCAGCAACAACTTTACTCCGTCAAAGGTTCAAGGAGAAGAGCACCAGCCTTCAAGCTGCACTTCTTCTCCTGAACACGAGTTTGTGGATCGAAGATTTGTGGCTGCGCAATGTTTCCATACTGCTGTACTAAACCCAGTAATCAGATTACAGTTACTTATCCCAGTAATCAGATTAATGTGACTACATCCAGTAACCGGTACTAATAAAACAGAAAAATTACCTGATAAACATTTCAATGTCTTGTTTCACATGGCAGTAGCAGTGATCAGCTTTTCAGGAGTGACAATTACTTCTAATTTAATTAATTAGAAGTAATAGATTACTTCTTATGAAGCCCTTGAAAATGTGAGTCAGTGTCATCACCTTGAGTGAGAGCATAGCTCATTACACTAGAAACAGGAAGTCCTAAACACAGAGTCTTGACCTTTCCCGTCGTCACATTTTTCAGAAACTTAAAAGGGCTTCTTCCTCCCCACCGTCTCTGAGTGCTGCTCACATAACCATGTGGTCATAACCATGTTACCGTGAACTCAAACTGTTTAAACAAAGTCAAACTGAAATTAAAAGTCTTATTTTGAGCAGTGAAAATTTTTTCCAGCCGTAGTAAAACTGAACTCTACCCACTGAGTGTCACCTGGTGACCAGTTAGATGACAAAAAAGAAGGCTCCTCTGTGACACAGGGACGAAAAGAAGTCGCTGTTGTGATTTCAGCTTGTTTCTGCTGTCAAAGGACCAAGCAGCTCTTTAACTTTGAAGGTCACAGTCTGCCGATCCAAAGTTTATCTACCCGCAGCCTCAAAGAACGCTAAAAGGTGAATAACCAGGGTTTAATCCACCCGTTACAGCCACGCACCTTCTGATGGGATCAGCTGATTCGTCGGTGCTCTGAGGTGTCAAACAATTTAGAGAAATCTTTCAGGTAGTTTGTGTTCAAAAGTCTCAGGGGCCAAATCTCATCTTTACTCTGCAACGCTCATACGAGACGTTTGATATGAGCGCTGCTGACTTTCAGTGTTTCATCAGCACTTCCTGCCAGCTCATTGGTCCCCGCAGAGCTCTAAGCTGAAGTATTTTTAGTTGGGATGTCTCAGTTAGGTGTTTGCGTTCAAACCTCAGGTGAAATGAAACCAGTCAGACCTGCTGAGGTCAAACAAAGAGACGAGTGAGGCATGATGGGAAACTAATCTGCTGCTGCTCGTCTTCAGAGGGATTAAAAGATTCAGTTATTTCACTGTCAAGCTGAATTTAACCCAAAAAGCAGCAGATTTACAAACAATCATCAGCACACTCACTGAGCCACATCCGCAGCTTCTATAGTCAATATTACTGATCAGATCAAAGCTCACCTGGCCTCACCTGTCACACAGCATCAGCAGTCTCACACACAGCTCAGGTTAAAGGACAAATCCACTGTTTCCTCTTCATAAGCCATGTTCTCATGTGACCAGGCACATATGTTCATTCATATGTTACAGTGACATGTGTGACAGGAAGTAATCAGTGAATCAATTGTGTTACCCCAGACCTCATTCAGATTATTTTGAATGCAGTAAAAAATACAGAGCCCAGCTGTGCTCTGTATTTAAGGACAGTGGTTTCATAAACCTGGTGAACCACTTTTAAATGCTCAGAGCAAAAAAAAAGCTTTACACTTGGTCACCAGTCATTATAGCTCATGTCACGTTACACATACACCCTACTACCAGCCGCATATCATACTGTGACTACAGCATAAGGACATGCCGAATGACTCCGGCAGGAAAAACAAGTGTTCATAAGATAGTTTCCAGGTCACATCTGGAGAAATCCCTTCATTTATCTGCATGGAACAAAGGCTTGTCAAATATATTTGGTTATAAATCTCTGAGTAAAAGGTAGCACACATCGTCCCTTCACTGAATTTTTCTATTTTTACAGGTGACTCCAGCAAAACAGCCTGAAAATAATGAGCTTATAAAGCACACCTGAGTGATTGTTCTTGGACATTACACAGCTGTTAATGAGGCGGTCCTTGTGAAGCAGACTGCAAACATTTTCCTTCTCCTGGATGTTCTTCAGCTGCGTTAAGTGGAGTTAGTTCCAAACTGGCCTGCAAGAGCTGAATTCACCCTTTTCTTCGCCTTTCTCTCTGTCCACACTTGGAGTGTGGGCCCACATTAGCTGATAAAACGAGTCCCCAGATGTTTAAAGCACTGCAGCACATGCTGCCCTTCAAAAATTTAATCTGATTGCAAAGAAAACTCAAGCCCATTCATATGTTCACAGGTTTCAGGCACTCCACTGCCTCAGTGACAGATCATGAATAAGAGGAAGCTGTTGCCGAGTGTGCTGACCGAGCCGATCCGATCAGAGACGTCTGGTGTGCAAACATCAAACAGCATCTCCCGTGTTCCTCTGAGTCTCTGAGCAGATGCTGGCACTCCTTCAGAGAATCTCCGAGATCAACAAACAGCAGCAGGATGAACCAGAAGCACGAGGAAAACACTGTGTTTGTAACCAGTCTGAGGGGTCAGAGACACGGGGCTTTCTGCATGCCGCTCACAGAGGGGAACAGCATGCACTGGCCCAAGGAACACAGTAAAAACTGATCCAAAAAAAGTCAAACTCAGTCGACCTGAGATCGATGCAGTCCAGCATGGTGGAGGACATAAGAGGACCACAACCCAGACGTTTAAAATCAGTTATTGATCAGAACCAAATCCTAAGTATGAGTTTGAATCAGGTTGATAATCTAAGCAATGAGCAGGAAGGAGGTTTTATATCCCATCACCACAAACACCGGCTCACCGCCTGTCAGTGCATCAGTGTCTATAATCAATACTGTGTTTGTGTCTCAGCATCAAAGTGGGGTTCAAAGTGTCAGAGGAAGGGTTGAGTCCGATAAGCAAATTATTGGACAGAAAACATCCACAGGAGGACGGTTTAAAGCAAAAACTGAAGGTCGGCGATTGTTTTACTGCTTGTACTGACCTCTCACTCTGGTCTCTGCACTGCCCAGTAAAGTGTGTCAAGGATAAAACATTTGCTGGTGTTTCCGGTCTGCAGCAGACAGAGTGAAGCTACAGGTGCAGGGACCCAGTCTTCAACTGGTGTCTCATACCTGTACCTGTACTGGCACCTGTAATTACACCTGCACCTGCACCTGTATTTATACCTGCACCTGTACCTGTACATATACCTGTACCTCCACCTGTTGCTGTCTCAAATTGTGATGATGAACTACAAACAACCCTCCTACATACTCTCATCAGCTCTTACTGTGGGGTTAAAAAAATCACTTCATACTGAGAATCACAATCACATCCTTCTTTATTAAAGCTTCAGGATCTCAGACGTCAAACCCAAGCTGAGCTCCAGCCAACAACAAAAACCTCTGAAAAAATACTGCACACAGCTAAAACACCAACCGGTGGTGCTATTAGGTTGAGCATCACTATGAATTATGGGACACCATGATCTCCTTTCATTTATTAAGGATGTTGCAGTGTCTCCTCTGCTAAAAGAGGCAAATAAAGACTGAAGCTGATTTCCATGATGATGATGTTGATGATTATGGTGCGAGACAAAAACGGGTTCTAGTAGAACACCTGAGCCTGAGTCACAGGATTAAACCTCAATGATGAAGCCTGCTGTGTGAGTCAGTGTGCGTCTGTTTGTATCTGTTTGTATATGTGTGTGTGAATTTGAGTGTGTATATGTGTGTGTGCCTGTGTATGTCTGTGTCTCTGTGTGTTGCGATGTGTGTCTCTGTTTCTGTGTGTGTCTGTTTCTCTGTGTGTGTCTGTGGGTATGTGTGTCTCTATGTGTCTGTGTGTGTTTGTGTGAGTGTGTTTTAGTGTGTGTCTCAGTATGTGTGTGTCTCTGTGTGTTTATGTGTGTCTGTGTTTGTCTCTCTGTCTGTGTGTGTATCTGAATGTGTGTGTGTGTGTGTGTCTCTCTGTGTGTTTATGTGTCTGTCTGTGTCTAAGTGTGTATGGCTGTGTGTGTTTCTCTATGTGTGTCTGTGTGTGTGTGTATTGGAGCTTTAACCGGATTGTTTTCAGCGTTAAAAATGAAAATCTCTACTCAGTTAATCCCATCACCACACTTGGGCTTTTACTCTGAAAGCCTCCCACAGGAAGTACTGCATCCTCTACTAAATAAAATCATATTAAAACAAATTTATATTTTAATAAAGAATAAAAACCCACTGATTGTTTCAGAATAGTCAGTCAAAGAGAAGAAGGAACATGAAGTCTTTGATGTCACTGCCTCTGTTCAGCTGGTCGGTCAGTTAGCTGTCTGGAATAAAATTAATCAATATTCAATAACAATGATGGATAATGTCCACATAGCAGAGTTAAAATGGCACAGTTAACAGCATATGGTAGGGAGAAGTACAGGGGCGGATCTAGAGAAATTTTCTTAGAGTGGCATGGAAGTCAAATTTTTATTTTACAGGTGTTACAACCTGTTACATCCTTATATGTGAATAAAATACACAAATACAGTAAGTATACACATGTCTCATATAAATATAGACTATAACTTTCTTTTCTTTAGCCCAGATAATTAAAGATTGCATTTACGTAAACCACTGGGAATTTTGATGTTATGTACTGTATAACCTGGATAAACAAAACATGGCGTGGTTTATTATCCAAAAACAAGTCTAAATTTTTTTTTTTTAATTAGAAATAATCAAATTGTTACATGCTTAAATTTACAAAAATACCAGAAATCTGCACTGTCATGGAACACTTTTAAGCAAACATTTAAATCAAATTTTTCATGATTCACCGAGTTAACTCTCTGGTGTCCAGGATATTACTGCCCATAGTTGACTAAAGTTTGAATTTATCTTTTATTTAACCCCTAAAAATTTCCACAATTTCCGTGCTTTGTATCATTCCATTTACCACAGACTCATCTGTATGTATCTGAATTTACAGTTACTTTTTCATTTTGACATTCTGTATTTGCACAATTGATCTGAATTCCCACACACATAAAAACAAACAAGTAGGGAAAAAGTTATATTTTTTTACTGTAAAAACCACAGACATATTTAAGGAATTATTTTCATAACTTGAAATGCAAATATGAATTTTAAATTTTAAAAACCTTTGCACAAATGTTGTAAACAATAAAGTTATTTACAACTGTATACCTAAAATCACAGCCACTGCATCAGGCATTTTTTTTCTACAACCATTTAAAAATACTAAAACTAAAATGAGAGAACAATAAGGTGTCACAATAAGAGAGAGGAGAACACCACAGGACTGATACCTGACAGCAGGTGAATCACTCCTCTTTCCCACCTAGAGACAGCATTTACACTCCAGTCTGCCTATGGAGGGTTTTCGGCAGCAACTGTGCCATTCAGCAGTAACCTCATTGTTCTGATACACAAAACAAAACAACAACAACGCAACACACTAACTGTACACTCCAAACACCCTACACGTCACAAATCTCTCACATCTCAAAACTCGCTGTCGATATTGCCTTTATGCTTTCTCTTTCGACACCATCGCTGCTAAAACTTCCCCCTTTTCCTAAATAACAAAAATCTCACGTGTTGCAGTGTCATTTTTATTGGTCGATGTGGTACACTTTTCCACCAATAGGAAACAGCGGAATTGTTTTCCCTTTTCTTTTCTTGTGCTGTCCTTAGAACATGCTGTTTTTACCATTTCTTCGCTCACAAAAGGTGTTTCTAGTATTCAGAATTTTGTTTTTTTAATTATAAATTTGGTTTTAGTGTTTTAGTGTAAAAATTGGCATATAGTTTGAAGTCTGAACGTTCAACACAAGCTGAAATAGAGACTCAGCGTAGCTGCAGCTTGTAGCTATGTCACCATAAATCGGTCAGGTGATTTGGAGATGTGGTGTGTCTGTTAATGTTAATAACTCTCACCTTCATTCCATTTCTAGAGTGTAACAACCAACCACCTGTGTGAAATCTATAATGTCCATGGTGTTGATTCAAAATGTGCTCTGGCACAATCATATTGGTTGCTACTAACAATAAGAAATAAAATCAGTTCACTCTATGGGCTGGACCATTTTAAGTGGTGGTAGTCTTAGAGTTTCTATTCAGTATTAATTGTAGCCAGGCTCAACGTGTTAATGCTAACTTATTTTAATAAACAACACTGTCATATTGTCATATGCAAAACTAGGGTGGCACATGCCACCCCATGCCACCCTGTATATCTGCCCCTGCCGAAGTTTGATCCAATTAGCAGTGACATACACAGTGACTCCGCACACTTACTGATATCAACGTCACACCTGGAGAACAGAACAGAAAGTCCAGCATCTGTGTTTAAAAGATGTTTCCCTGCGTTTTATCGACATTGTTGTGGGTCAGGTTTCAGCTTCAGACTTTCAGTGACGCTCCGCCAACAACAGAGGCCATAGCGTCACCCGATTGTGAGCTGCAGTTTAAATTAAGGACCTCTCATGGTTGTAAAGATGATGAAACATCATCTTCATGGAAACCAGCATGAAATAGTACTTTAGATATGTGACTGTGTCAACACCACTGTGCCACCACGGTTTTAGATGGGCAGGACTGATCTTCGTGGTAACCTAAAGACTTCATCAAACCAACTTGTCCTGAAACATCCTCAGAAAACATTCTGTTCCTCTTAACTGATCAATCAGTTCATTGATAAATCTGATCGGTCCATTTTTGATTTGCAGGAACTTCTCCTCACATAAGCCCAGCTTTGATTTGTCTCATCCAACCTGTTACACACCTGAGCTCCACCTGACCTGAGCTTCAGTAATTTAACCTCAGATGGTTTTTCTGCTACTCCCTCTTTGTACCACCATATTCTCCTCCCTGTTCTCTGTTCTCCTCCATCTGGAGATGTTCATTTGTTGAAGCTTCAAAGGGAAACCATGCGAGCAAACAAAAAAAACGCACACATACGCGCAGGCGCAGTGCCCCCCACCCCCGTACCCCTCGCCTGCCCTCCATCCCCGACACACCTCCAGACGTCACACAGGTCAAGGTCAAACCAGGGACTCGGAGCGGGTGGTTCCGGGCGGTTCCGGAACACGTGCTCCGGGTCCAGGTGCAGGCGCAGCACTTACCTGCGTGCGGAGCGGCTCTCCGTGCTGGAGGACGCTGACGAAGGGTATCTCCAGGGAGGAGGCGGTGAGGTCCACCTGTAGCAGCTCCTCGCGGCTCTGCGGGAACGCGAGCACGGCGGACACTCCCTGCACCACCACGCCCTGGCACGCGCAGCGGAGCAGCGACTCCGGGTCGGCGGCGGGCAGCTGCCGGGGCACGAGCTCCAGGCTCAGGTTGTAGGGCAGGAAGTTCACGCGTTCCGGGTCCCGTTCCAGCTCCCGGTCCCGGCTCGCCGCGGCCGCCGCGCGGCTCAGCGCCGCCTGGACCTGCACGCGCGCCGCCCGCTGCGCCGGCAGGAGCGCACCGACGCGCACGGAGTGACCGATCTGCGCCAGGAGGCGGCACGGCTGCGGGTGGAGGAGACACGGCGGTACAAGGAGGAGCTGCAGGAGGAGGAAGGCTCGGAGAGTCCGGAGGCAGAAGGAGGAGGAGGAGGAGGAGGTGAGAGACATCCTGCCGCGCGCTCAGCATCTCTCCTCCGCTGACTCCTGCTGCTCCGACAAACACGAGAGGAGGCTGCTGCTCCTCCTGCTGCTCACAGGAGACTGAGGGAGGAGCAGACTAAGGAGCGGAGGGGAGGGGGGGAGCGCTGTCCCAGAAACAGGAGGTGCAGAGGAGAGGAGAGAGAGGGAGGGAGGGAGAGGAGAGGAGAAGGAGAGGAGGAAATGAAAATGGGAGGTCAAAGAGACAGGGGAGGAGGTGAGTGGAGAAAAGAGGAGCAGATTCAGTTTGTTTATTTATTTATTTTAACAACTTGTTTTATTTACTTTATTTTATTCATTTGTTTCCATTGATGATCATTTTAATTCTTTTGTTTGTTTGTGACTTTGATGATAATCTTCCTTTGACCTTCACGATAAAAGTGGCTTCTGTTCACAATTTTTCCTGTTTTTTTTATCAGAGATTCATAAACCCTTCCTCCTTCAACTGTTTGTATTAGTCACAGGTGTATTCATCACTATTGATTATTGGGCATCTGGAGGAGTAAAAACAGCTGCTGGAGATGTTTTATTGAAGTTTTGAAGGACGACAAGGTCGGGAACAGGAAGCTGTTGCCGAGGCTTTCTGAGGAGAATCCAGCTCGATTCGTCATCCTCCGAACATCACAGCTGAGAGCTGGGCCGTTACATAACACACACACACACACACACACACATACAGTTAATATTCCATTTGAAATCTGTGTGAGAAAGTGGAGCAACAATCAGGAAATAAAAACTGACCTGAAATCGTTTTTATCCTGAGCGTTTCAAGCTCGGCGTGTTTTTAATGAAAACCTCCAATCAGCTTTTATCTGAACTCTCCTGAAAACAAATGAAATCCTTTTAATTACTGAGTGAGGAGGAAGAGGAAGGTAAGGTGTTGCCCAGTAAGGGAAAAAACAGCTGAAAACTGAAAACAAAAACAAAAATATAACAAAATTCTCATATAAATTTATTGTCAAACATAGAATCACAAAAATGATGAGCTGACAGGTGAGAGGAATTCTTTGTAAAGTAAAAAAAAACATGAACAGGAAGGTTGATGATCACTGCTCACAGCAACTTCAATCAGCTCACTCACTGGTTACTATAATCAGTTGACTGAATACCTGAGCAGCACCTTTAAATGTAAACTTTTCCAAACAGGCTTATGTGAGTACACGGACCCAGGGGAGCAGCCAGGAACAGAGACAGCAATTCCATAATAGTGCAGTTGTGTGAGGTCTGACAGGTGTGTGAGTTCAAACAGGTGTGTGCGGTCAGGCAGATAAAGTCAGTGACATGCAGAGACACTCCACCTGGCACTGGCAGACAAGTTGAAACCACCCAGACAGAGGCTTGAACAACAGGTGTACTTATGTGAGCATCAGGCCTCAGCTCTTAACTGATGACCACGGGCGGCAGGCGGCCTCTCCAACTTTTTCAGTCTGCGGTGTTCCAGGGCATCACATGATGGTCCTTTTTAGGAGGAACTCCTCATTTCTGAATGACCACAAACACAACTTATTCAGAACTGAAGAAACCAAAAGCTCACCAGTAGATACCTTAAACAAGTATGACTGCAAGCAGAGCTCTCCACTAAATGCTGCTAATTACAGTTTGTTTAGCTGAAACTCATCTTTCCCCTGAACAGATGTTTAGGGGCCAAGGGTCGTCGCCCACAGAGACCACTTAGGAATTTGTTGCCATTCAGGTGATTTTTGCCTGATATTTACAGACAGATTAAGCTCCGCCCTCTCTGACTGTGAGGTGAGTTGTTCCCTTCATAGAGTTGGTAAAAGCACAGTTCATTCACACGCCTCCACCTTGAAGACACTCCTGATGGAGTGTCTCAGACATTCAGTCCATCACAAGCAGAACCATCCAGTTCCAGCGTCGCTCCTTGTGGGCATCTGAAAATCAACACTTCTCTTGGCTGATGTGACAGGTGGTCCAGTTTAAGACACTGGTTTCCTAGGTTACCCTATAATGTATTTATCACACCACATATGTTAATCAGTTGTACCATTCACTCTTGTTGGGTGTCGCTTCAATCAAAGTTCCTCACCAACTCCTCAAAGTTCAAATCTCTAACGGTTTGTCACCTAAACATTAGATGGCCGCCCCCTCGCCTCTTTTGTTTAATTATTTGCAGCAAGATAATTGGTTCATATGTTCCCTGTTCAGCTCCTGATTGTTTTTTGGGAGAAGGTGACGGGATAATGACCTCCTTGCTGATACTATGTTAAATATTTCTATTCAAGATTCCAACCTTCAGGCCAATTTTCAGAAAAATACCTGGAAAGGTTCCTCACGGTTTTGATAGACAGTAGATGGAGTTCCATTGTGAGCTCCATTTAGAGACAAACAAGAGGTCAGACAGATGGACAGGATTACAGTCGTGTTTTTCTAAATTCTATTTACGTTAGGCTTAGGCTAGTTCAGTAGGTTTGGTTTCACTTAATTTTGTTATTTAAGTTTGGTTTGGTTTGGTTTAATTTGCTTTTGTTGGAGGCAGCGTGATGGGGCAGTGGTTAGCACTGTTGCCTCACAGCAAGAAGGTCTTGAGTCTGACTTCACCTTGTCTTTTCTGTGTGGAGTTTGTATGTTCTCCCTGTGTTTGCATGGGCTCTCTCCGGATATTCCATCTTCTTCCCAACTGTCTAAAGTCATGTGGTTAGTGGGGTTGGTTTAATTTAGTTTTTACATTGTACATGCTTCCCTTGGCAGTATTGTTAGAAGGTTTAGCATACATTTTCACTGCTATGCAGATGACACCCAGCTTTATCAATCCATGAAGCCCGATAACACACACAAATTAGTTAAACTGCAGGAATGTCTTAGAACAGGGGTCTCATACTTAATTGAGCTGTAGGCCACTGCTGGCACTGTCATCTCATTGGAGGGCCAATTTAGTGTTCAAGTAGTACAAAAAAAACTAGAAAAGACCCACAAAAATAATCTTATCTTATCTTATCTTATCTTATCATATCTTAGATTTAAAAAAAAAAAAAACCTTGGCTCTTGACGAAGGCGGTCGCACTTTCTCCCTCTCCCGTCCCTTATCTTTCCTGCTTGGCTTCCTGATGTCTCTGTCTAGTTTTGTCTACTTCTCTCCTCTACCCTGGAAGAGTCTCACAGTCTGTTGTCAAAACCTAAAATCCTATAAGAGGAACTATGGATTTGATCAGCTGGTCCTTAAATGCAATTGACACCCTCTTCTCGAAGAGAAGCCTGGGTTCGGGAGAGCCCAAGTGTCCTGGAGGGACGTTCCCTGCTGGATACACGATGGAGGATCGTGTGTCTAGCGGGACTGTATATTGAGGACACTGAAGACATCTACATTTTTGGACTCATGATAACGGGGCTCTTGCTGATCGGAGCTGGCTTGGCCCTGGCTATTGAAGAATAAAGAAAGCGGAGACGGCTGCTCAAATCGCCAGAATGCTGCCCGCTATGCTGATTAAAACGGT
>VUQR01004554.1:27222-45109 GCA_015108515.1 Hemichromis elongatus
AGAATAGCAAAAAAAAAAAAAAAAGATAAAAAATATATATAAAAAAATCACACGATGACCATTACAAACCAACATAACTACCTAAAAATCTACATGGACTAGAGAGCGACTTCACCGCATGATTGGTACCACGCAGCTCTCACCAATTTTATTTCGTGTTAAACCACAGGATTGTTGATCCTTAGATATCCAAAATTATTTCAGCCACAGTTTGGCCGCTGTGATGTGTGAAGAACTGAGGGTTGTTTTTTTTTGTTGTTGTTTTTTTTCCTTTTGTTTTGTTTTATTGCAAATGTCACACTTGTATTGTTGAAATAAAAACAAGTATTAATTTCTACCTATCTTCCTATGCCAGGAAATCTGTATATTTACCTATCCCCCCCTCACACACATCCCATCCATCACTGTGAAACTCTTTGATCACTTCACTATATTACATTGTTGATCTGACTAAACTCATTACTGTACATGCGCATTCCATGGAGGCAAAACAGCAGGCGGACACTTGATCACAATGTAATCTATTACTTGAATCGTCCGCAGGAAAATGGGCCCTGCATCAAACTGAAAGTTGCACGGATAGTCTCCTGTCCACACGCACACATGCACAAACACACACACACAGACGCACAGGCACGCGCGAACACACACACAAACAAACAAAACTCATAATGTCTGTACATGATAAAAGTAACGGTATATAATGTAAATCCCGTGGAAACGTAATGTGCATTTAGCCGCTTTGGTAGACGCTGCATAACATAAGATTGCGCTTTAGTCCCCCTTTTTTGATCATCTGACACAACATGCTTCCTCGTGAGATAGATTTGTACTCTAGTAATTCTTCACCTTTGTTTGAGAGTCAAACATTAATGTTTTGTCATAACTGTGTATCACGGAATAAAATATTTGTAAAACTTTCACCTTCGTGTTGTGTGTTTCATGAGTCAGATGAAGACAGGTCCCTTAAATAGCGCAAAATAATACGCAGAGATTTCATAAATACGCACTAAACTTGGACTGTGAAAGTTTGCTATTTCTTTCTTCTTTTGCTTTTCTTTTAATTTGTTTTTTTATGATGGCCTGTTTGGTCGGGAGACTGTGTAGCCAAGTGGGGGAGAATTTGACGTTAAACATTTAATTTTTAGCAATTTCCTTTTTTTCCAAATAGGAGAGCCGTGTATTCGAAGCCGATATTGGTATTGCACAGGAATTAGCTACTGTTAAGCTACTGTTAAACACGATAACATCCCCGTAGCTGTAGTAATATAAACTCCCAACAACGTTGAAGTTTCTAGTGCATACGCGTAGATATAATTTACCTAGCTTATTATTATTATTATTATTATTATTATTATTATTATTATTATTATTATTATTATTATTGTGGACTGACAGCGGGTCCAGGGCACAGAGATGACCGGTCTTGACCGTCTTGCCCTATACCAGACACCAGATGACGCTCTTGTCTTACTGTCCTGCCCTTTTTGCGCTAAAGATCCCTGCCTGGTCCTCAACAACCAACAGCTCAAAGTTTACCGGACACGTTTCTCCTATTCATCAATATCCCCATTGAGTATCAAAGCCAATTTATGACTGGCCAACATGCGCACGTGATCCCGTACAAATACCCCATATTTGGGCAGCCCACGTCGGATCAAGAATTAAAAAAAGATACCAAAGCCTACTCCACCTATAAATCCTGGATTATTTTTTAGGGCAGACAGCTGTGAATTTTCCAAAAGCGGCAACAAAGAAAAGCAATGATCAACAAAAACAAGGAAATAACCGCAACGTGTAGCCCGCAGCCCTGTCTAGTTTAAAAAGAAAGTGTCGGTGGTAGTTTGAAATGAGCTCTGTTGACAGCTCCAGTCTCAGGCAAACAAGCGAGACAAGTTCTCCTAACACTATGTTTAGTTTCGATCTATCTGGGCGCATGTCCAGCCATTATGAGGGTGTTAATGTGAACGGGATATTCTCTTGTCCCGTCCCCACGACCTCTGTTGAACGGGAGGAGATGAAAACTAGCCTGCGTGGCAATACGGATACTCCACTCCCGTCAGGACCACAAATAACCATGGTCTCCAGTAGCTCGTCCGTGGACGCCAGCGGGCTCAGCTACGGCAGCAGTAAGCTGCTCGGACGAGGGGCTGACAGAGACCCGGAGAGGAGCGCAAAATCCGGCGGCAACATGAGCCAGGAGAGCGACAGAAACGCGGATAACACGCAGTCCGTGAAACGAAACACAAACGTGAACCAGCCTCAGGACAGTGAGCAGCGACCACAGATTTATCCATGGATGACAAAACTGCACATGAGCCACGGTAAAGTTTGCATATTTTCTAAAGTGCAGCTAAGATGCTTTCCCTTATTCACTCTTAACGCTACAACACTTCTTTTTGCCCGTTCCAGTGTCCCTCTTGAGTTTTATAGGCCAAACGCAGGAAATAATAAAAACTCGCGGTCATAAATTTTATGACAAAGGCATCCATTGCTCGTAAACCTGCTCTGTTACGGTGAAGATGTGATCTGCGCTGTGATTTATGGTGGCATAATTGGATAAGAGAACAAAAATGCGATAAAACTATGGAATAATATTACAAATGCAGCATTAAGTATTAGTTTTTGCCTTGCTTCGTTTATAGACTTGGTCTAGCTATGTGTTTTGCATCAGCACACACACTGTGAGAGAGAAGCTTTAGCCTTAAATTGAACTCTGTGAAACACCAATGCCCTGACCCAATCATGAACTTTTCACCTCTAAAAGATCTGAATAGGCATGCTTCTTCTCTATGCCTTCAAACCACTGGCTCACTGATGAGGCAACAAAACGTACAAGGGAGCACATTTGCTGCAAACCAGCTATTTTTATTATGAGGCTCCATATGCAAAAATCTACAAACGCACTGCGGGGATGTTGAAATTATTTTTTTCTTCCAACAACACAACTCTGTTGCTTTGCACGCATGTACCCACGGAAATCAGAAAAAAAAGTATCTGGAAAACATCACTTTCCTCATCCCACTTTTCTCCCCCCTCCCTCTCGCTCTCTCTCTTTTTTAATAGTTTACATATCTGCTTCTCCCCCACAACATCCTACTCCAGTGCATCGTTATTAAACCGAGGCCAGGATTTTATCGAGAGGCCCACATATTTTTAGATATCAAATTCTACGCATTAAATCATGATAAGATGCATTAAGTAATATTTTTTATTTTTTATGTTTTGCTGTGAAAGGATTAAGTGGGCCCTCTTCCCCTGCACTGAGTATATTTATATTAAGGGTCTAGTTAACCATCTTTATCTGCATGAACATAATTTTTTATTGCACAAGTCCACAGTAAGTAATATCAGGTTAAAATTAGGTTATATAAAGATTTTTGATCTTTTAAATGGGGGTTGAAGGGGATTTAAATTAATGAATCCTTGCTTGTAGTGCTTATGAGTATCCAGGCTTTGTAATAACATGTAATAGTAATGAATGTAATGATATTATTAGCCTATTATTTATATTCCACTTATTTTTTCCCACTATAATGCTGCTGAAAGCTAACTTATTTTAATACCACTTCAGAATCGGAGGGTAAGAGGTCCAGGACCAGTTACACCCGCTATCAGACTCTGGAGCTGGAGAAAGAGTTTCACTTCAACCGGTACCTGAGCCGCCGCAGGCGCATAGAGATCGCCCACACGCTGTGTCTAAACGAGAGGCAGATCAAAATCTGGTTCCAGAACAGACGAATGAAGTGGAAGAAGGACTCAAAAATCAAAGTGAAGGAGTAAAAAGAGCATCAGCGAACGCGGTGCATGCAGCACGTTTTCAGCCCCTCACTGCACAATGCTGGAGTGCCGCCTGACCTTCGGATGAACTGCTAGGAGCAATGACATCATGACACCGCTCTGTGTGCTTCATCACCAATTATGTGTCACTTGCTGCAGTTTGGGACCTAATGTATTGAATATCGCTCACTTTGATCAATCGGTTTACATTTCTAAATTAATTTGCTGCCCATGCGATGATAGCCTCACTTTACTGCACGAGGGGAACAGGGGGTCGAGGGGGAGCTGGAACCGTCCCGCTGCAAAGCTTTGATCTGCAGTACACTGAAACGGTGCACACAAATACTAAAAGAAGAAAAAAATATGATCAGTGTTTTTAAATTATGTAAGCCAGAGATAACATGCATAGCTCCCAGCTTCATATCACCATGCATCAAAGGGGTCAGTGAATCAAATAAAGTCAAAATTAATAAAATTCTGACTTATCTGAAAATCCTTAGCAACAGTTATGTAGTCTTACAAATACAACTTTCTCCCTCTTTTTTTTCTTTTTCTTTGTTGCATTTAGGATGCTGTTGAATGTGTGTTCAATGAGCAAATGTCCTCGTAAGCGGATGTCCTGTGAAGACACCATCCATGTTGTCTATCATATTCTTGTGACTCTTGAATCATTATGTACAATTCAGTGGCTGTTTGTGATAATGTTGTAATGTGCAATGGAACAATTTCTCTTCCCTCCTTTGTAAACTTAAGGTGCCTGATTAACACTGGGCCTACAATAACTGATAAATGGCCTGTTCGTTGATTGTAACCAATAAAGACTCATTGAAAGTAAGGAAATACCCTAGTGTCAGCATGCACGTTTATTATTTATTTTTTAAATTTGAAACACATTTCGACGGTTGGCTGGATGGATTCAGTTCACTACGCAAGGCTATTTATAAATGCGTTGCCCCATTTGAGCCACGAAATCAACAGATTTTCATTGACTCACAAACGCGCTCGGAAGTTTAAGGCCCCCATAAAACTTTATTGCCCCCTTTTTCCAGCACTTCACCACACGCATACTGCGTTTCCTGTTTTGTCAAGGAAGGAAGGGACGCACTTGCCTGTGATAACACTCACCCACGACACAACGTGGAGGTAAAACTTCGGTTTCCTGTGACCGCACACTGGCGCGTCATCACCGCTGAGGCCATATGGCCACTTTTGTCATGTCGCCTTGCTCTTTAATTCTGGTATCATTACACTCCAGTTAAAACATCGCTATTTGCTAGCATAGCGGACAGAAAATTACGCCAGTTGTTGAGTGCAGCGGCAGCTTTAGTAGAAGAAGGGGCGTGATGCAGTATAGCCCAAGGTTATGAGGTAATTCTGTCTAGCACTACTTAAAGAAAATAAAAATCAACTCACCTCTTAAACTAATAGCTTCCTATTGAACTTCCTTGACGGTTATGAGAACTGGTCAGCACAGCGTCCACTTTCTCTGCGCTCTGTTGGGCCTAACCTATACGTGGACAACGCATTCAATCCCTTTTTGTATGTCTTTCTTTTAGGGTATTTTAAAGTTTACAAGGTTACATATGCCAATTGCCTCAAGCAGGGCCTGTGAATGGTGCATAGGAAGCACGTGGTGTCATTTAAGTGGGTTTTATGGCCTGGAAGAGCTGACAAACCTTCGATATATACACATCATATATAATCTTAACTGTCCGGAATCGCAGCTGCTGGCTTCCCCTTATCGGAGGAAGAAAGGGCTTTGTGGCAGTGAGGATGCAGTACCTTTCTCTGGACTGTGTAGTCGAGTGGTGCGGAGGACTGAGAGCTGCTGCAGTAAGTTGGTTTTTACTTTGCCTACAGGCCTACGAGCTGTGCCGTTATCTCAGTGAACTGTGTAGTTTTTGTTTTATATCAGTGGGACTAAATGTGTGACTGTTAAACAGATTAGCGCCATAATAGACGCTATGTAGTAATTCGCAGCGGGTATTTATGAAACTGAGACAGATTTTTATTTACCCGGAAAATGGTTTTCACATGTTACATTGTATTTTTGCTCTTTTTTAATAATCAAAAAGTGGCTCGTACGGATATATCGATCAGTGATATTTTGTGTTAAGGGGGCTCATTTTAAACCAATATTAGCGTTTTATCTGAATGCTGTTGCATTTTATTCTTGGCAAAAAACAGAATATAGGCCTGCGCACATTATCATGCGGTAAATGTGATTTGATTCAACAGTTCGCTTCTTTATGTCAGAGTGAGAAAAACAATATGCGTGTGTGTGTGTGTGTGTGTGTGTGTGTGTGTGTGTTTGTGTGTGTGTGTGTGTGAGTGAGGGAGAGAGAGAGAGGGAGGGATAGGTGACTTTGAGGAAAATGCAAAGTTCAGCCAGAACTATCGAAAATAATCTGGCGTCCCGTCTCACTAACTACCACACCTTCTCTCTCCCTCTTTTTTGCAATATCCCACTCGTCCTCTTACCTGCATGTGAAATACGGAAATTCTAAATAGATGGAAGAAAATGCGCTTTGTTTAAAAAATACACTGTGTTTTGAAGCATATTTTGTTACATTTGTTCTGTGTTGTGCTAAAAAGCTCTGGTGGTTGAAAGAACGCACTAGTCCACAAGAAGAGGCTTATTAATGCAAAACCACCTGACTACCATAACTTGAAGTTATTGTTTGTGCTCATCAGCCGGCGTTCATGTTGTTTTAGGGTCATGTCTGGGCCAAAGGGACAGAGTTGAGTCAAAGGCATTTTTGCAGTTCAAATATATCATTATCCAAACTGAAATATTACGAAAGGCAGCGTTAGTGTTATAGCTTGAGGCGTGCGTGTGCATGTTTTAAATAAATTTATCTTTCTATTTTTATTTATTTTTTATTTTTTTCTGCAGTGTGTTATCAGTCCTCAAACTATGTGATCTTATAACCTAAAATAGTTTCTGCTTCTCTTTAGGATACATTATTTTAAAAATGTCTTAGAAAGTAGTTCGGCTTAAAAATAGCTTTCCTCAATGTGTGAAACTGCAAGTGTATGAATGTAACGGTAAGACTTGTTTGGGTGTGTTCCGCTATGTTGTTAGGCACAAGGTGCAGCAGGACTTCGTGGGCTATAAATGCTGCATAATGTGGGAATTAGAAATCACAAAAACAAAGTATTTGAGTCAGCTTTCTTCCAAATGAGAACGTCCGAGGCTCAGGTTGTGCACAAATGCACTGAATGCGGACCACTTACTTGATCTATCCGGCCCGGTCTTTACAAACCTATTTTTTTTTAAATATTTTTTTTTATCTGGATTACTTAAAGTCTGTCCTAGTTTGCTTTCAGGTGTGCAGGGGAAAAATTATACACTTTCAATAGGGGGCACTGTATAACACGCTGCTGCGTGAGTAATACACTGCGGGGGCAGTGTCCAAGTCAGGGCATTGTTGGTTCCTCTTTCTTCTCATTATTGTTTTTTATTTCCTCTCTTTTTTCCCAAGCAGTTTCATTGCTCTTTTACGTAATACAGACATTTGTCATATCCCATTAACTCCCATAACTCTCGCACTAAAATGAAACAAAACAAAAGGAAAATATTTGTTTTCCTGCAGAAATAAATAGTAAATATATTTTTTCTTTCACAATAAATTAGAAACAAATACGGATGTGTGTTTTGACACATTCATGGGACTACAGGGCGTTTATTATAATCGAAATAATTTTACTCTCAGTACTTTTTTGCCACTTTGAATTAAAGACCTGGTTTTACCTCACTAAAAACTAAGACAGACCTTCCCAAAACACTCAATAGCATCACAATAAAAGTGAAACGGCACAAACATCCGTTTTCACTGCCATGTCCTGAGCTGTACTATTCCTTTCTTTGACCTGTGGAGGTGACATTGTCATCATTCAAACCTCGGAGGTCATTTCCGGGTGAACACAAACATCCTTTTGTTTGAGCCCAAATAAAAACCATAAAGTCCCAGTACATCGTTTTGTTTTGTTTTTTTTAACTCAGAAAGAATTTAGTTACAATGTGAAGACAAACTCGTTTTTTGTTTTTGTTTTTAATTATTATTGAGTCTTCGCCATAATTTCATTGGGCTCTGAAAGTCCAGGGATTTCTATTCTTAGAAATTTTGCCCAAGGAAATACCAAAATGCTTGTAAATTTACTTTTACTGTCTGAAAATGACCCGTCCTAAATTTTCGCCCTCGGTCCCAGTTCTGCAGCAGCCCCACACATGTCAGAGCTTTTCTAGGACAGCCTCGCTTAAGTAGATAACAGAGGATATGAGAGGCAAAGGGACGGACTGACGGGTCATTAGGAAAAACTAAAAAGGAAACACATGCAAACAGTTTCTTTCTGTATTTGAACTTTGAGTGATTTAGGAAAAACGAAGGAACTGATTATAATCACATAAATTTGTGACTTTCGATTGTATTATATGATGTCCTATTCATATTTATATGTGGTCAGTTTATATGTTTAGATTTTTTTTTCTCAGATTATAAGGTGGCTTTTTAAAATTGAGCCAAAAATTGCAATACGGTACACACAGCGAATATATTTATGGCATCCACAAATGCGCGATATCTGTGACAAATCTGCTTCGTTAATTTAGAGAACACTGAGTAAGATTTTCCTTTCTATGCTTTTTTTGTGGTCTAATACATGTTTTAAAATTAAATATTAATTGAACAAATTATTAAGCTAATTTCTTCCTCGAGCATTTTATTTTTGCGGTTTGGGTGCAAAAATTCATTTTGTCACTTAATGAGGAAATTTTTTTATGGACCTTTATGAACCATTTTGTCATCATTACCCATTTAATTTTTTTCGTTCTTTCTCTCTATTTTTCAGGCAGTTCAACGAGCCAAAGTGAGTGAGACTGCGGATTTAATAGTAAGTGTTACGCATCGCCCCACGCTTATCCAACTACCTTTAGTTAACAGTTGTCTGGCGGGGTTGCTTTTCCAATGACAGCAGCACCTTAATATCTGCACCTCCCTTAATTTATTCATAAACTCTGGCATTTTGGTCTTTGTCTTGTTTCTTACGATTTTAAACATTAGACGCATAAACAAAAACTCCAACTTAAGATGGAATTACCATTCTATACTCTCAACCTCTTGCAGTGCCAGTTAGACGGATTTAACTGCGCAGTGAGGCTTATGAACCACATCATTGCTGCAAAACCAACCAGTTGTTTATGTGGGAATCCAGTTTCTGAAACCGCCTCTGCTCCCTTGGCTGCTGCTTTTTAAAGGGTATTCATATCCAACTAGTCTCCAGTCTGTCTGCACTTCATTAAAACTTTTTATTTTAACTGGACGATACAGCTTAACGTTATTACACCTGGGAAGAGTAAACGTGGAAAGGCTATTAGGTTAAGGGTTTGATTAAAAGCGCATCGTAACAGTTTTCATCAGGGAGAACAATATTGCTGCACTGTCTGCATCCAGGTCAGGTACTCGGCCACCAAATTAAAAAAAGAAAAAAAAAAAAAAAAAAAGGGCAGCACTGTGTGGACAGAACGACCTCCACATAGTTTTGCACAGATTTATTTTGTTTACATATGTACATGTGTGAACACGCTTGTAAGGCTGTTATTTTGCAGGGGAGGAAAAGGGAAAGCTTAATTTCTCAAATGAACAAATGAAACATCAAATTAGTCCGCCTGAGGGCCTCATTTTTTGTACTTCTACATTATAACTAGTTATTGAACTAGGTGCACGATCTGAAAGCCATTTGTGGAGAGAAAGAATTCATTGCTGTCTCTCCATCAATAATCCTTGGCAGTGAACTATTGGAACCAGTCAAACGCGAGGGGTGAAACGCGGGTCAGGCTGTCTAACTAATATTAAAATGCGTCCGCCAGAGCGCATGGGGCGAGAGGGAGTAGGTGGTGTGCATGCAGCTCCTTTCACACTGGTTGGGTCCTCGACAAACAGCATGTCTTTTGATGAGAATACGAAAAAAATCCAAATGAATATGAGTTAGATTTGATTTTTTGTTTGTTTGTTTGCTTTTTTGTCACCACTTCTCGGGAGTTCACTGTGTGTTGGGGCGGGAGGCTTTGTTAATCAATTTTAAAAAATCAAATTGATGCGCGGGATGCTGGCGGAGAAATATGTAGATTGAGATGTTTTTTGACAGTGTTTGAAGCACCCTGTGCATCACCGCTCTAATCAATTCCATTGATTCACAATCTGAGCATGTTTGCTGTTTTTAATAACCCCGAAACAGGTCACATGTCTGATATTACATTTTTCATCCGAGGCTTTTCTCATTAGCTTCCAGAGTGGCAGCAAGAAAGGTTACCGAGCGGTCAGTATGGTAATAGCAAGCAGAAGAAATGGTTGGGAACAATAGAAACTTATTTTTCATGTGTGCTGTCACGCCGTCCCTTTGTATCCTTCGTGTTTGTGGCTGAATATTCATATAGGAGGTACCTCAAAGGCAGAGGCTGAATGTTAAGAAAAGAGACCCTTTCTGTTCTCTGCGTACGGCGTCTTTATGCTTTGTGTGTGTGTCTGTGTATGTCTGTGTGTGTGTGTGTGCGTAGGTGTGTATGTGTGTGAGTGTGTGCTCGCGCGCGTATACAGGCATAAACGTGCACTAACGTATATTTTATTTTTAGAGAAAGGACGTAAAATGTGTGTTTTCTCCTGCTTGTAGATGTAGCCATAACAGGAGTGGTGTTGTTTGTGGCTTTGCTTCTTGAATCCTGATAAACAGAATCCGCTTTGACGCACGCTTTCTGTGGTATTTCCACTCTGATGCTTCTTGTGACATGACTGCGAAATGCACGATAACCTGCTTGCCACAGATATTTGCCCGGCAGATGACCTTTTACAGTGTCTAACCTAAAACACATTAGTTGTCTATATGTACCCTGTAGAACCGAATTTGTGTGAAGTACAAGCAGTCGCAAATACGTCTCTACAGGAATACATGGGCAACTGAAATACCACGCCAGTCGATGGATTGTTCTGCATCTGCATCTGCTTCCCTTCACGTCTCTCTGGCATTTTTTTTCTCCTGCTTTTGCATATACAAGCATCAACGATGATACATACAGCCTGCATCCACCCCATCCACGGGCTCTAGCAGTGCAATAACGCTGTCACAAAGTGTATTCATAGCTCAGACAGACACAGATTGTGTAGGTAGGCCACAGAGAACGTGCAGTGTGCGGCTACTACTGTGTCAGACCCTGTAAAACACGTTAGGAACCAGGGGTCGTTTAAAAGTGACTGATTTACGGCTTTTATTGCTCTATAAAACGCCTCTAACATCCTCACTAGGGGTAATAGAAATGTCGTGCGCATTCTTTACAAACAGTACAGCCGGAATTATGATAAGTAATTTCACGTCGTTTTAACCGTATTATGTAACTGCTGCTGTGAAAATAGATTCGTAACTTGCAATGTGATGGTTTGAATAGAAATATATCATTGTATTATTATTATTATTATTATTATTATTATTATTATTATTATTATCCACCTGAAGACATGTCAGTGAAACAGGGGGTGTTAATGTGATAGTGAGGTTAACTTCACTCTATCTGCCTACAGCTGACTCTGAGAAAACAATGGGAAGCTTCCAGCACATGACAAGTTTATACACCCAGGCAGTATCAGTTTACAATAAAACAACAGACCACCAGGGCTGTGGGTTGTGGCTCATGGTCAGTGCTTCAGCCAGGGTTAGCATGTAACATTTTCAGGATGGATTTTCTCAAAGGCTGCTGAACAAAAGAAAATGTTGTAATTCTTTCAGTTTTTGTGTTCTACTGTTTAGATTATAGTTTGAAGCAATGTGTAACCATGTTTCTTTAGTAATCATATGGATTTTGCATGCTGCAATTCTTCTTCAGCACTTCTTGTAGTTTTAATGGCCTGACTCATCTGCCTAAAAGTGTTGTTTTTTCTCACATAGATGCTGTTCATTGATTGTTCCTGGGCTTTTATTTGGGCCATTACAAAGCTCAGAAACATGTGCATCAAGTAACAGATAAGGACTTTTTCAAGCTTTAAAACCACAGTCAAAAGAAGAGGGAATTAACACCACTCAAGACCACAAGGACTGGTGGCTGATTTCTATTTACACGTGTTGTGAATTGCTATCCTGCATTTCGAACAGATGTTCACTTAGTCAAGAGTGTGCACATCAGACTCTCTTGTCTGCAACAACTTCATAGTGACACAATGCTGGTCCTGCAGTTAAATCAGCAGCTCATTACAACCTCTGCTCTGTGACATAATAGTGATGTAGTTTCGCTGCTGGCTGGTTTGTGAGCTCCTGGTGAATGCTTCTCTGCAGGGTTGTGTGTCCCTGATCTGTGACATCATATTAGTGATATTATGTAAGTTTGATCAGTTGGATGTTTCACGCCTGCTTAGCCCGCATCTGTGTTGCAGCTTTGTTGTGTCTATGACATTTTAGTCTGAAGCATATCAGGTTTTATATTCGAATTTGGATTTATGAAATGTTTTGATTGTTTTGTTTTTTATGGTTGCTTTGCTGTGTTGTGCCTTATGGAAGCAGAGGTTAGAAATTAAAAGAGTTTTGCTTTATCTGACATTAAAGCAGCAACCTCAGGTACAGAATCCTTTTGTAATTCAGTTCCGTTCTTAATGCTATTTACTGGGATATTTATAACTGAGCCATTTGTATATTTTAGAGCTTTTTTGTTATATTTTGTAACATACTGTATTATTTAATTTAGTTTAGTTGGTTACTGTCCTTACTATCCTGGAGCAACTGTGGCCACATAATTTCCTCTGGGATTAACAAAGTATTCAGATTCTAATTATTCTTACCAATTTCCATTTAAAATTTTAAAAAATTCCATACAAATGTGTAGTCTGAAAAAAATTAATATGGATTCAAAACAGATAGACCTAAATTTGTCATCATTGAAGAACCTGCCACTGAGGCACAATGTTTCTCTTTGTCCACTTCTGTCCAGCACTACAAATCATCAGTCTTCAACTCCTCCAAAGCTGGAGAGCATTCACCTCTCCACCTCTCTGCTGACATTCATAGTCTTGATATCTTAGCTATGTTACTGCTGAAATGAAATAAAGGAATAAAAAAAAAATTCAAGAAAGAAAGAAAGCAATCCAGACCTTATTCTCAACCTTGTGCAGAGACCCTGGGCTGTGTCACAGCTGAAGCTTTGTTGTCAGAGACAGTCTTTGTTAATCAACCAATGATCTTTATATAAGGTGTGATAACTATCACAATGACTGGTTTGCCATTATTATACCTCATCCTTGTCCCTTTGAATAATCGAGACCACTGTATTTGCCTGTTATATTTTTTCCTTGGTCAGCAACTAGCTACTAGTTTTGTCCCCAAGATCAATTGCCTTGGTAACGCAGACAGAGAAAGAGAGAAAGGGAGAGAGAGAGAGAGAAATAGAGAGAGAGAGAGAGAGAAAGATTTGTGCCCACAATGGCGACTGTAGGTATGCTAAATACCTCTGGTTCCTTATCCGGGAACTACCTCTTACCCTGCTATTGGGCCATTGGGTCACGTGGTAAAAGTAACTTTACAGGGCTGCTCGCAAGTAGGAGGGCTTTATGGAGCAGAAAAACGACAAAGCTAGAAAAATTATTTTCCACTCCAGAAATTAATGATCATGAGCTCGTATTTGATGGAGTCTAACTACATTGATCCGAAATTTCCTCCATGCGAGGAATATTCGCAAAATAACTACATCCCCGAGCATAGTCCAGAATATTACAGCCGCGCAAGGGACACTGGCTACCAGCATCACCATCAGGAGTTATATCCTCCGCGGGCGAGCTACCAAGAGCGCCAGTATAACTGTGCAAGCATCCCTGAGCCTGACACGCCAAGGGGACATGGAATACCCCATTCTGCGCATCTACTGACAGGGAAAGGGCAACCTGCTTCATGTGAAACCCCACAGTTGTCCATGTCCCCCGCCACCCCACCGGCCGCAACCTCCGCCTGCAACCAAGCTACCCCGGAGCACCCAAACAGCACAGCCTCCTCCAAACAGCCTGTGGTGTACCCATGGATGAAGAAAATTCACGTCAGCACTGGTAGGCAACTTGTGTGTTTATGTTCCCTGCACTCCTCATGCTCCTCTCTCCCCTTCCCTCCCTTTATCAGTCCCTCTGACTCCCATCTCGTTGCCAGCCCCTGCTCCGATAGCAGGGAAGCCTTTGAAATGGCACAATTGAGGCGGATTTACGACTCGGCATTGGTAATTACACCCACCATAAATTTTATAGCCGAGGTATACTCAGGGCAGCCGTATCACCATGTGGCTTCTGCTGTTATGTATTGCGCGATGGAGAGAGGGGGAGAAATGAATAAGAAGAAAAAAAATCTGAGCTTTGTAATCTTGCATTAATAATTTAGCTCATAGTTGGATGTGAGTGTCCTCTCATTACGCTGAGAAGTTCTTAACTTCCCATTTAAATTTCTCAAACAGCTAAACATTCATAACCAATAAATCTTTCCAGCCATATCTCAGTTGAGGCCATTCTTGTTTACCCCTCCTTTCCTCCCTTCTCTGTCTCCCTTTCTCTCCTCTTCTCCTTCTTCCAGTGAACTCTGGTTACAATGGGACGGAGCCCAAGCGGTCTAGGACAGCATACACCCGGCAGCAAGTCTTAGAATTGGAGAAGGAATTCCACTATAACCGATATTTAACTCGGCGGAGGCGCATCGAGATCGCACACACCCTGGTTCTCTCCGAGCGGCAGATTAAAATCTGGTTTCAAAACCGCAGGATGAAATGGAAAAAGGATCACAGGCTCCCGAACACCAAAGTGAGATCCTCCTCATCTTCCTCCGGGTCCAACACAAGCTCAGCAGCCGGCGCTGTTGCCGCTGCCTCGGCCACTAACACGGGGGCCCCCGACGAACTTACCGGAGCCCAGCATGCCGAGGATATTACCAGGTTATAAAACCACGAACCAATACTGGGGGTAGAATATGAACTGGTTATTTATAGAACACTTATATATTTTGTTTTCGTAGCTATCTTGTGCGGTTTCCTTTAAGTCCAAAGTTATATAAAATGCATGTTATATAGCATGGATTACTGCGAATACCGATGAATTATTTTTACGTGACACAGGGTTTAATTTATTTGAAGTTCAATTAAAATGATGTTTTTTATTAAAAATGTTTTGAATGAAGGAAGAAAAAGTAGAAAAAAATATACATTTTATCAAAATGTTATTGTGGGCCATTCTTTTGCCCTGCTGCCCAAGGTGAAATGCACAATCTATTTATTTCAAACAACACTGGAAGGAAATCACTATAATAATAGTTATTTTTGGTATATAAAAAAAGAAAGCTGGAACACACCATTGATCTTGAACTTGTATGTTTAGGAGAATAACAATGTGTCAATTACCTCGTGTATTTCAGAAACAGGATTTTTCTTTTTCTTTTTCATTTTGCAATTTAGTTTTGTGGTGTTGATGTTGTGTTTTAGACCGTTAAAAGCAGATTATTGTGAAATGCAATAAACGGAGTTTAGTGTATTTGTGCTAATCATATTGGTCAATAAAACAGTGAGTGTCTACTAGTTTTAAATACGTTTGTTCCGAGTTCATTTTCGGTAAGGTGAGGTCTACAGTTGCAAGATTGCAGGAGCTCCTTAAAAGTGTACAGATGTGTGAATACTGGACATTTCACGAGGGAAACAAAAATCACTGTGTTTTTAAACTGTGTTTGTCAATCCTGCAGCTCCCTTTTGCGTGTTTATATTAGCAATGTGTACAGACACTGAGTGTGTGTATGGTTTGTGCGTGTGTGTGGGAGAGAGAGAGAGAGAGAGAGAGCGGGAAATCGCGTGTGTGTGTGTGTGTGCTTGTGTTAAAGCTTCACTCATAATGGATTGAAGTTATTTCTAAAATATGAAAATGAAATAGTTTGCACTGTGCAGTATACGTGCAACCTCATCAGTCTGAAGGGCATTCAATTAGACAAGCCACAGAGGCCCTCCAGTCCACGCTGCACTGCCTCTGCCAGTGCCACAAAAGAAGCTCCTCGCTTCCTTCGTCCTGACTTGAACACAAAGATGCATGCGTTTAATTTAGAGTACATTTACAATGTGTTAGAGATTTTAGATTGTTGTGAAATGATTCATTTTGTAACAATAGTGGTTGCCCTGCTTTTTCTATAGTTCTCTGCGCCATGCGACTGGGTTTTCAAATGTGAAATGAATAAAAAAATAAAGTCGTGATCTGCCGATAGATTCAGTATAATGCGTCGTGTGGTCTTCGTTAAATATCTGAGTGAAGATGCTGCTGAAGTACACAGCTTACCTTTGGGGTTTTTGTTGTTGTTGTTTGTTTTGTTTGTTTTTAAAACATTTCTTTTAAATTGATCTAAAGCAGTGACCTCTCCACAAAAAGGAATGCTGTTGTTTTCTTGTATGTTCACTCTTTTGCTCTTGCTTGTAAAAAAAAACAAACACTTTGGCTCGTTTGTCTGCTGACTCCCCAGTGGGCAGTTTGCCTCCGTAGTATGTAGCAGCTCGCGAGAGTGTAGAAACTTCAAAAAACGGCGCTAAGGCGTCTCTGTGCAACGTCATCGTGCGACTTTCATCTGGCAGGGGGACTAACTCACTGCAGGACTCTTTGCTGCTGAAAACCTGCTGGACTGATGCAATAATTTGAAGAAAGTCTTTTAAAGTGAATCCTCAACTGAAGTGCTTTCATTTTGTCTCCCATTCTTCCCCCATTTTCTTTCTTTTTTTGGAACAATTTTGGGAAGAAGGATTTCGGTTTAAAAATGGCTTGAGGCCAAAGACGCGCAAGAATTTGATAGATTATTGAAATTGTGACATGAATAGGCCTTATAAAATGCCTCGCGTAGTGGGAGGCAAAAGAGCACAAAAGGATGAGGTATTTTCCGTCATTAATCTTTCACCATAGAGCTTTGTGTTCTGTTCTGGAAAACAGCTCTGACAACAACCAGTTTTGATCTTATCAAATATTGTGTATACAGGGTCGCATCTTTTACTACTGTTGTTTTTATTTGACTGCTTTTCCCACAAATGTGAAAGTTAAACTGGACTTCAAGCTGGACCAAAGAGGTTCAAATCTACTTTTTGGACGGGGCTTTGGATAGGCAGTAGAATAGTGGTGAGACGGCCCTGAAAAATGAATCTAGAAGCCTTTATGTTGCTGGACAGATTAGAGAAATTAATGTGCTCGCCACAGTCCCAGCATCCCTCCAGCCTCTTTCTAGGTCCTGTCGCCTCCATGTCGCGAAGCTGAAAAGGTACTTTATTGAAGTTTGGGGGCGAAATGGTAGAAGGCCGAGTTCACCTCGGGGACACATTTTCTGTCCCATTAGGCTCATTTCAGTCTGGATGGCCGACCTCTCCAACCCTGTGACCCAACTCACTCTCTATACGTGTACCTTCTGTGTGTGCCTTCGCTGGTCCCCTTCGGCCTCGGCTTTCTTTGTGGATTTTTCTGCGTTGTGCCGATAGAGAGGCCTGCTGCGGGGGATCACTCAATGTGTTTTTTCCTTTGTTAATGTGTGTGTGGTGTGTGTGGTGTGTGGGGGGTGGGGGCGGGGGCGCACTGGACAGGGCTGAACTCTCTCGGACAGTTCCTTCCTTGCATCCAGCAGATTTGCAGGACTTCCAGACAGGCACCTTCTCCTTTAATTTAACATCTTCAAGCTTAATCTTTCGATCTCCCGTGAAGTCGTTTCCGAATCAAACTGGCAAAGGTTTGTAGTAACCTTTACTGCAGTTAGTGGAGCGGCAACATGCATATATAAATTTACAACATATATTTAAGCCTGTCTGAGAAAAGAAGAAAAGGGTGTTGTTTTGTATACGTATTTAAAATGTTATTTTTAAATTGAAATGATAAATAAGGCGTAAACAAAATTAACTTTTGAGTTCCCTGATGTCCCTCCAACTCCCACACCCAAACAGGAGCATTAAAAATAGTGTCTCTTGATGCAGTCACATGACTCCTATGTGGCTTGAAAGAATAGCTGGTCTCCGGTCAGCACTTACATTCAGAAGTGAGCTGCCAATTATAGATGTATCTGACAGTACTGGGACAGTTGGTCATTGTGATTAGTTTATGGA
>VUQR01004554.1:49847-61932 GCA_015108515.1 Hemichromis elongatus
ATAGTATTGGGGGGGGGGTGGGGGGGGGGGGGGGGGGGGGTAATCAACCCTATAGTTTTTAGTGTCAAAAAATATTTTTAATGCTTAACAGCAGTCAAATTGAAATTATATTAATGTTGTAAGCATTGATTTATGGCAGCAGTTGTTTCATGTCTTTGATTTTGTATATAATATTTCATTTTGTCAAAATAAATTCAACTAATAAAATACAATAAAAAATCTCAGGATGTGGCACCACTCAAAAGGTTCAGGTAAAACATCGGTGATAGTGGCAGCAGGGGTGAAACGGAGAAGAAGGAAGGCTCCTCTCTTTCCATGCAACCCTGAGTGCATAATCCATCACATCTGAGACATCTAAAGAGGGTTTTCTCGACAGCTTTGCAGCTTTGTACTGAAACACCAGAAGGAGGCTACATCCAAAACATGTTTCAGCTAAGATTAATACTGGCTTGGAATATTCTAACAGTATTGTCTCCTAAACCTTCTCATTTAGAAGATGGTTTAAGGAGCACTATTTATAATTTTGTGATAGATTCATTATTCTCGTTATGTGGCAGTTTTGCATAAAATTGCACATTGCTAGAATTAAACAAACACGTTTTATGAGTTCTTTTTCCCCTACAGTATAACTCAGTTAGGCCACAATTGATGCAGCTTTTAGCCCAAATAATTTCTCCTAAAAAATTATTATGTGTTTTAAAATGAAGTTGAAAAAATCATATTTTATTTAGGTGTTTTACGCCTTCATAGCTAAGTCCCGGGTGTCTTGGATGTTTGGCACTGTGGCTGCAAACAGGCGCGTAAGAGTTCTAATCTGAGCATCTCATGTTTGGGTTCACGCCTTCGTGCAGAAGGTGGAATTTAATCCTGACAAAAGATGTCCTTAGTGTTTGAGTGTTGCCTCCTGGAGCCACCGTCAGTGGACTCGATACTGTACAGTGATGCCTGATTAATGCAAATGCGTTGAATTGTCCTATAGAGAAAAAAAAATCTTTAACGATTGCCTCCTTTGTCTTTGTGTGGCAATGACTGTCATGTCTTTGTTTGACCACTCCCAGTGAATCCCATTAAGCTACACTGTTATAAACACACGCTGTGTCTTAAAGGAAAGCCCGCCGATTTATAATAGGTACTTAAATTACTTTCAGACTAAGTTATCCAAAATAAGCGTAATGATTTCGTTTTACAGACTTAAAACAGATTTACTCAAGTTAGTGCCCCCAGTAGAATGAAATTACGCGAATAAGCACCATTATTTATAATAGCGTTTGACTGGGAATAACAAACAAACAAACAAACAAAAAAAGGAGCGCAATTTCTTTTTAATAATTTTACACACAGAAAAGCTTCCGCAGAATAATGAGCTGTGATCCATAACCAGTTATTAACTATCTCCTGTTCCACCTCACAGAGGCGTACTGTAGCGCAGCGAAAAAAAAATCCTCGTGTCGTATTTGTTCAAACCTACCACCAAAAAGTTCAGGATGTGTGGCTGAGAGCGGCGGTTCCTTCAAAAATAAAACGAGAAAACGAGTCCTGTCAAAAGAGTTACAACATTACAAGAATTCTGCGCCCAGTTTCTAAAGAAATGCTCCTCACCGCACGTGTAAGCTTTGTCTATCTCCCCTCTTTCTACTAATGATTTTCTCTCCGTTTAAACACGTCTCCCTCTTTCGCTTACACTGATTACACAGTCGTTTGGCGTCTTTTCATATTCCATTATATGTTTGGTTTTTTATCCCTAGGTAAAGAAATGCACGTTGCTCATATAAATGTCTGAAGAAATATGGCAGAAGCTTCCTCGGGGCTCCAAGTTGCCGGCGGATTACTTTCCAACTCCAGAGCTCCGTCATTGGAGGACTGCCACACGTGACCACGGCACCCTTCTGGTAAATATTATTCAATTGTTCCAAATGGTTACTCAAAGTGCACTTTCCTGCGTGCCTTTTTACATTCAGGTTAATTGTGATCGAATATTAGATAGATACACGTCCTCGCCTTTTACTGCTGTTGAGGGACTCCTGGTTTTATTTGAAACAGTTTGATGAGCTGGGTGTATGGACCCCCAACAGTTTGCCCTCCCACTGCAGCTGCATGGCAACAGTTTTGCTATGAGCTCTGGACAGGTGCCAAAATTAAGCGCGGGATACAATGAAGGAGGAGGAGGAGGAGGCCAAGAAGCAGAACTTAATCAGCAAAACATGACCCCCTCTTCTCGTGTCAGTTCCAGGTTGAACCCAGATGAACAATCTGAGTGCCCACTGGAGCCTGTGGTTCACTGCCATGGCAAGGGCAAGCTGGACATCAAGAGCAGGAGCTGCAGTCTACTCACCATCTGCCGCTCAGAAGTAATTTTTCCCTGGATGAATCCACGGACCACTGGCTCTGAACAATCTGGTAACTGGTTTTGTTCATTATCTGTGCCTTTTTAAAGCTAACACTGAGTGTTCAAAATTATTGTGACACAAGAAGCTTCATTAAGCTCTTTACAAACTCATGTGTTTTTCCATGGTTTTTTTGGTGGTGGTGGTGGTTGGGGGGGGGGACGACTGAATATGTAACTCAAACACTCAATCCCTTTGTTACCTTTCTTTGGAAGCAGAATAGCTACAGCAAAAGTGGCTTTTCAGGAGTGGTCAAAGTCATCTGCTTGATCATACTTAAGAGAACTTAATGTGAGGGCTCTTTCTGCTTTGTCAATGAATGAGTGCTGGTGTTACTGAACAGTTAACCAAATGCCACTGTCATGCTCACAGCATACAGGGCTGTTTTTCCAGTCCTGCAGGCAAAGTGATGTTCCAAACCGACAAGCTGCAGCACAAATGCTGCACAAACACTTCTTTTAATCCACACCAAAAAAAAGAAAAAATCAGCACTATGTGATCTGTCATCTCTTGACATGGTCTCAAAATGGATTGTATCAGTTCATTAATTCTATCACACCATGACTATAGAGGCAAGTGTGTTTATTTTGAAAGCAAAATCTCCATATATTTAACAAAAAGAGGAAAAAAGGGAGAAATTTTTGATTTTTTTGAATTTCATGAATTAATAATGCAACTGTTTTTTTTGTTTTGTTTTTTAAAACTTGGAACTAGTTAAACATTGCTGTGTTGACAAGCTAACACACAACTAGGAAGCAGTCCTCCAGTGCGGCAGATTATTGTTATATAGTTTTCACTATAGGTCTTATTAAGTATCCATTAACCCTGGTATGTTACATTATTATCAACAGAGCCTGGCATTGCTCATATACATGTCAAATTGAATCCCTAATGGTGGTTATTTTCAGTGGTGGTCCCAAGGTACCTTTTAAGTGACTGAGATGAGGATTTGACAGGTCTGCTTCCGTGTGTAGCTTTGATTAATGTGTTCTGTCAGGCAGCCGTAGTGGCGTCAGATGTTTCCCCCAGACTGCTTCTTCGGGAGGTAACTTTCCCTGAACACATGACACAGTAGACAGCCAGTCTTGTATAGTGTCTCAACCATGAGTGAATGCGCAGGAAGAGCTGAGGGCTCTTACTTGGTCACAGGTTTATTGTCTGAGGATTAACACAGGCCTCCCTGGCACTTGAAGTCTTCCATGTGGAGGTTATACATTTCAGGAACTGTTAGATGTGTGGCATTTCCTTTTAACACCCAATCTTCTTTATGTGCTTTCTTCATCATCAGTCAGGAGTGGCATGGCAGCTGGTCTACCAGGTAGAGGAAGGCAAAGTATGAAGAGGGAAAGGACAGCCTTTACCAACAACCAGCTGCTGGAGCTGGAGAAGGAGTTCCACTTCAGCCCTTACCTGTGTCGTCCTAGGAGGCTAGAGATGGCTGCTGGGCTAAAGCTCACTGATCATCAGATTAAGATCTGGTTTCAAAACCGCAGGATGAGGTACAAGAAGGAGCAGAAGTATGGAAAACTGACAGGTTCATCTCAGTTGTCCACCTGCAACCTATCCTCCAGCTCAAACTCCTTTGCAGACCACCTGAATTTTCCAGATGCAAACATTGTTAGAACTTCCTCCTCCTCCTCAGACTTGCACGCCCTTCTCTTTAGTTCTTTCAGTAACAGCAATAATGGTCAGTATATTCACCCCTCAGACCTGCCCCATTTGAACTGCATACCTCCATCTGTTGCAAATGGTCCATCGGCCTGCTTTACGGGCATAGATAGTCATCACCGTCCTGGCATTTCAAAGTGGCCCTAGGGCCCCGTAATGGCCAACTCCTCCTGTGCTCATCAAAATCTCAATATGATACATCTACTTTCACTTACTTATAAAGGAGACTGGAGGATGAGACGGATCAGCAGGGTTGAAGTTCCCTCAACACACCCTTTCAGCATTCATGGAACATTTTAATTAAACCATATGAACACATCTTAATTAAAGGAAACCTACAGCGATATCTTTTGTGTTTCTCAGACACAGTGACTGAAGACTGCAGGGCCTAAAACTTGCTGCGCATTTTGTACATACACACAGCATGCACAAGACATTTAAAAAAGTAATAATTACATAATAATAATTACATGTTTTTTTTCTCTGTATTGTGTGTATTGTTGCATGGTTAATGCATGCATGTTGTAGACTCTGAGTAAGTTTTCCATTGCCTTCCTGTTGTAAGACAATTGCTAAGTGGTTGTCATTTTGTAAGTGTTACATTAGGATTTTATTTTTTTTTTTGCATTTAAATAGCAGGTTGTGTGAAATATCGGTAAGTGTTAAATGGGCAAATTAATGTTCATTTTGAATGATGTTATATTTTTGTTAAAACTATTAAATAATATGGCAAGTCTTTGATACTTCTATTGATTAATTGAGATGTCACATACTGTACAGGCTTAATAAATGAATGTGGGAAAACTGAAGCTCTTGTGCAATGTTTACCCTATTCATTGCTGATTAGACTTACATTTTTTTCTTCAGCAGTATTTTTATGATTAAAGATTCCTGGATTAAATCCCAAATGGAAAAAATGAGAACGACTCTGTAATCAAATTAAGGCGTGCTTTAGATTCACTGAAAACTCCATAGTATTGTGCATTCACGTTGCACAGTCTCGCCACATAAGCCTCTCCCTCACTTCTCCCCACCATTAATCACTGAGACAAGGCAGTCTTTCCAGCACTCCAACCACAAGCTCTGAACCCATTGGGCACCATGACAAGATCTCTTGCCTCCTCCTTCCCAGCCTTTGCCTTTTCAATAGCCAAATTGTAGTCCTGCAAGTTGGGGCTGGCCTCCCGCTCAGGGGGCATGTTAGTTGTGTAGCGTAGAAGCCCTTCCAACATCCCATAGGGCTGCACCGGAGACCAGTGGCATTCAATCACTTATGACAACATATTATCTTAAAGAACAATGAGAAGACTTCTTTTTTCAATGGTGTTCACTGTGTCACTGTGACATGTGGATTCTGAAATGTAAACAGAGTCATGGTAATGTTATTTTTAATTATCTATTTTTGATTTCAAAAAATCAACTCTCACTGGGGGCAGGGCATTATGCATGCATTTGACAGAAGTGGGTCACATGTTCTCCTGCTTTTCCAGAGTTTATCAAATAGACTGCAACTTCCAAAGGAGCAATTCCTGTCTTATTCTTGATAATGTGAAGACTAGTGTCAATACTGTGCATGAGTTATAAGCATGCAATGAGATGTCTAAGAGTTGTGTTGCTGTAAATGAGCTATCACAGATGACTACTGACAGCTATGAAATGGGGAAGGTAACAAAGAAGTTGATCCCCTAGTGGTTCTGGATGGAATACTTCTTGCTCCTAATTCATTGCTTCATCAGCTGGCATTTGGTAAATATTTGACACCATTTGCAGCACGCCTCAGTAGGTGTCAGGGGAGCTATATAGCACCTATAAGTCTATGAACATTTCGATCTAAATAAAGCCACATCTACACCACATCTGTAGAGAAGAGGTGGTGACAGCTGGGTAATTTAGGAGAAATATAATAAAGGGCAAAAGAGAGAAAGACACAAGGAAAGAAAAGTTCTCCTCGAAAAAATATGTTCATTTACAAAGAGACAGAAAGAGGGGAGGGGAGTGTAAGGAAGAAGAAGCAGACAGAGCTGGATTCCTGAAATTCTTCCATATGCTGGGTGATTTATGATTTTAACGGCGCTGAGGTTCAATAGGACTTTTACCTCTGGTTCCTCTACATGATCTTTTTCCAGACACTGAAAGCTGGAGGATCCACACACTGAAGTGCAGTAATTCTGTGGATGGGGTCGGGTCAAGGAGGAGGAGGGAGGGGAGGGGGGGTGTCCCCAAGGGTCAAAGAAAGCCTCCCCCCAAGGGCCCCAGTGCAAGGGCGAACAGACTGCTTCCATTTCAACATTAAGTTAGCCAGTTGTTCACACACCGGGTCACTCCTAGTTAGCAGCATAAAGACATTATTTCCTTTTCACTCACTTGACTTCTTTGCCCCGTTTGATCACATGTGTTTTTAGGGGGTTGAGGATCAGGAAAGCCAAAAAATCCTTACATGTTTTTCCAGATTCTGGGCTTTGCCTTAAGTAGATCTTTGAAGTGACAAATGATCCCAGCCGTGGTACCGTGAAACCAGCTTTGGTTACGGTCCATCATTAATTTCAAAATTTTGCATTATGTCCTTTACAGTGACTGATGTGTAACTGTCCAATTTGCAGCTGTTGTGTAACTGATTTTGGGTTTAGATTTGAAAAATGCTCCCTGCATCCCGACTTTTCTTAAGCTGCAGTGAAAACAAAACTGCTCTAAGTTTAACAAAGACGTGCTGCTTTAAGTATCTTTCACTATAATCAACAAATGCCAGCTGCTTCTTATTTTACCATCCCATAAGCTGCTGCTGTCCATTGGAGAAGTGATAATTCCATTCATTATATGGGGCTCTATCAACGCAAATAAATGATGATGATAATAATGAATGCTTATGAGTCAACCCTTTCGCTTATTAGTATATATTTCCATAAACAGTTTATTTTCTGATTGGCTGGCAGCCTAAATCAGAGATTCTTAAAGCCTGAGAGTACCAAAAAATCCTCTAAGCTCCATTTAGAAGGTTTTTCCCTTAGTTTATTCTTCATCTGCTAATTTGTTTTCCCATCCTTGGCCACGATCCATGCATGCAGTTATTTACATCAGTAATTAATGCCAGTGACTAACCTGCTTTAAAATTTCATAAGCTGGGCTTGGTGTCCTCCGAAAAGCACAACGTCTTTCCAGCAGAATGACCTCCATTTATTTAGCACTGATTTATTTATTAGGTTTTTGCTTTGGTAAACAATCCTTTATCAGAGAACACAAAGAAAGGTAGCCTCCTCATTATATAGTGATTAAAAAACATCTCCAGGGGTAGTAACAATGGACATTATTTACATTTGTAAGTGATTAAACAAAAATGTTCAAATCCCCTTTTGAAATTATCACACGTATCTTAGGAAAATATTTCTTAAGGCGCAGTTTCTAAGAAGGCATATACCCTCAAAATTTACTGAATTTATGGCCTTATTTAATCACCAATGAGTTCGGATGATAAGGCGAGCTTAACTGATTGCAAGAAATAGAGATTAATACAAAAAAAAGCAACAACACAAGTTTGTGTGTCTCATTAACAACATGAATGCACGTGACAAAGCACTGTTTTTGATGCTGTTTATTCTGATATAAAACTTTACAATATAAACATAAAACCAAGTTTCTACAAAAGCATGTCGAATATCTTGAATGCATCAATGTCCATCATGCAGAAATAAAATTCATGTTAACATTTTTTATTAGACAATAAGCAACACTTTTGGAATTCATGGGAATTTGCTTTTGAGTTCAAATGGATGGCTGTACTATTTAAAGACATAAAATATCTTCAAAAGGCTTTTTTTTTTCATTTATATGTCTTTTCTAGATTTTGGTGTCCATAATAACTGACACATATTAAACAACATATAAAAGACTAAATAATCCCCAGTTAAGTGTAAGAAAATGCCACTCAACAACAAAGATGTTATTAGAAATGTTTTGGTGATCAAAGCAGAGAGGTAAAAACTAGAGCATTACAAGCAGGAGAAACACCAACAGAGTTTGGTGGGGGTATCTTCTACAGATCGGCTTCTGTGAATTAAATAATTTAAATAATTAAATGAATTAAATAAAATCTTTAAGATTTCTGGTATTGCATGTTCTCCTAGTTTTCTCACACCTTTGTGGTCAGACTCTAATATCTACTTTTATAAAAAAAAATAATTTGTATAAGCACAATGTTAGGGTTTATGACCAAACTGGGAATCCATCCTTTTAATTTTTAAAGTAAATCACTGAAATAAAAACTTGTGAATGTCACAAACACAACTTTATGCAGTTCTAGTGTAAAACGCTGAACTTTTGTGATTGGCCTTTAGGAGGTTTTGTTCTTTTTATGACCTGCTAACCTTCTTAGCTTTCCCCCACCACAGTAGTAAATGCTGCCCACCAGTCTCTCTAGGTGCTTGTTGCTCAAGATGATTGTTAAGTATCAATTTCCTGTGTCACCTTTATGGGTTTTATTTATTTGTCTGCTCCTTCTTGTGGAACAGTGCCTGAGCATCACTCAGGTAGATGGATTATAACTCAACTGCTACGACTCATCAATCTTGGAAATTTGACTTCCTGAATCTCATACAACTGTTACTGTCATATTACGGCACAGCATTATCAAGATCAATGGCATTTTAAATGCTTCCCAGTTAAGGATGATCGGTGACAATAAAAAGGTAAGTTGGTGATGAAACTGTCTCTGCTGTGGTGAGCATGCACTCAGCGCAGTGAGGGAGTCACCTACTGCAGCTCGCTTGTCCCCCAGACGAGATCTGTGTAGCTGGATGAACTTGTAATCACAACAGTCACTGTGCTAAATGTCACATGTTGACCATTATTGATCATCCAAGACTTATTCAACACCCAATGACTTCATCAGGGTCTAATCAATGGACTATTGTTTTTTGTTATCACATAAAAATGCATTTTAATATTCATAGCATAAAAAAATTGCAGTGTTATCAGAATAGTGATATCGGGATGTTGGAAATATGAACCGTATGTAAGCTTCAAATCCTGCTGTTTTGTCTCTTGTCTCCCCTGAAGACAGGGGACCATCTGTAACAGCACAAGAAAATTAACATAATTGATTTTTCTTAATACTTTGTAGTGTTACCTATCAGCCTGCATACACAGTTTGCAAACTGACGTAATGTTTTACACCTTTGCCACACACACAGAACAGGGTTTCAGATCGGAGAGACTCGGCTCTCACTGAATATGGTGGATTCTCAGATATCCTATAAGCTACATCTGTAGATGGTGTCGACAGTGCGTTTTCATGCTGCCATATCCCAACGAATTAATATTACATTATGCATAATAAGGACACATATGAGTTAAGGTAAAATTTATTTTTAGGTCGTTTAACTGAAGTGCCTGGATAGCAACAGAAGGTTTTACAGCTCCATTTCACTGGACTCTCATTAACATATACATTAAAATAGTGTAATAACACAGTACTGTACAGTTCTGTAAACAGTAAAATATTAATAACAGCAGCACAAACAGCAGGTTTACGTAACTAAAACCAGAAAAATCAGTCAACACATCTCTAAAATAGTTTGAGCATAAGATATTTCAGCTTGATTTATCTTGTATTGTTTCAACTAAATTTCACTTATAAGGTGGCTTTCAGGTGTTCCAACTGAAACAGTTAATGGATTATGATAAGGAAAATTATGTATTTTCAAAAACATGTTGCTTGTTTAGTTTTGCAACATTCAATTTTTATGTCAGCACTGTGGGACAATGAAACCATCAGAAAGTAACTTCAATGAAACATTCAATACTTCAATACTCAAGACGGACATTAATTTTCACTGCAGCATTAATTTTGCAGTGTAATAATGTTGCTGATGTAATTTTCATAACAGGACTTTAAATGAAACTTTTCCGCATATTTCATGGTAACTGTTAAGGAGATTTGTTTAACATGATCCAGGAAAATCCAAAACCGGAGCCATGAAAATGTGATTTAGGTCTAAATATTTAAATCTTCTTAAATGCACAAATAAGCTGACACAAACTGTCAGACATAGACACAAATTGTTTTCACTTCCTTAAAACTACTTTATAAGGAACAAAAGACATATAACTAATACATGAATATTATACATTTCCAACATTCTTTCAAGCCTTTATGTTTTTCCATTGCTGACACTTTCGTCCTTAAGACTAAAAGAATAATCTATCTTTAACCTAAACAGAGGATTAGTGCTTTATTAATATGGCATCATTGTTCTATCACCATTTTGCTATTAACCATGCTTAGCATGCACAGTAGACTACTGATTTGTGCTGTGAACAAGCAGGGGATGTTTAAGTAAAAAATAAATAAAGAAATAAAAGCAACTCCTCTTTCCCTGCAGCTAAAACAATGCTGTATGAGGGAGAATATTACAGAGTGTGCTGCAATGATGAACATTTCCTCCTGTTTCATGTTTAACCCTGCTCATTTCCCACAGTAAGAACTCCGGAAACACACAAGTGTGCACAGCAGCTTGGGGGGAAGATGACTGATGGCTTGTTGTCATGATGTTTGGGATTCTGCCGACTCGAAGCCTCCTGGCTCACTGAAGCTGTGAAGCGCTGCAGCACATACTACAGGCTATAGTTGAAAAGTCCTGGTATTAGTAAGGTATTGCTTCATTGTCACACTGTTGAGCCTGTGCAGAATGCAGTTATCTGTAATGTCCCTGGCCATTTGCACAGTAGTTGCACTGGATTTATGATTATGGCTCATGTGCCGAGACAGATTTCTGCTATTCAACAATGAAGCAAGAACAATTATTAGAATTTCACACTGAGCGGATGGGTTATTTTGTTTTCAGTTGGTATTCCCTGGAATGTGTGTGTGGTCTGGGTATACGCTAAGATAAACCTTACTTCTGACCTAAGGATTTTTCAAAAAATGTCAATATTTGGGGGGGAAAAAAGCTGACAGGCTCTATCAATCACTCAGATAGCCATCTTTCAACTGGTCAGTGCGCCACGCTTTCCATGTGTGCTTCTTCTTCAGTCCTTTCTCTGTACCTTGAATTATTTCTCTTTATCCCTCTACCATATTACAGCTCTATCATGATGCCCGATGAGCCTTCCCACCATAAACATCGCATACATAGCTGTCATCTTCCCATCTTGGAACTGCATTAACAGCAGTGACCCGTCTGGCTAGTGGTGACAGTCGGCTGTCAGTGCAGGTTAATTCTCAGCCTTGTGAGGGTCAAGAGCTGATACATAATGAGACTTGACAGTGTTGCAGGGCTAGACAAGGGTCTGGTGTCAACTGCGGTCGCAGCATTATGTCAGCAGCAGGATGAGAGTTCACTTCAAAACCAAGGAGGTAATCTGAGCACGGCTGCACTGATCCCAGGGCCTTGACTGTCTATTGACACACATCAGAACATGGACGCAAAACAAATTAACATCAGTCAATATCCCCCCACACCACCACCACCACCACCACCACACCCTTGGCTGGCTCCTGACACAGCCACCCAAGTACCGCCAAGTTTACCTCACCTCCAGTCAAAACAATAGAGAATACGGGGATAGTGATGAAAAAGAAAAAAATGTCTGCACTCAGTTTTAAGAGGGTATTTCAGGTGTTTATGAGCAGAATATTCCCATTCCAGGTCTGTGTGTAAGACCGCAGAGTTTGGTTTGAGGGGGATTAAAATTCAGAATTGTTTTTGCGGGATCCATTTCATTTAAACAGAGAGATTATATTACTTCTAAATCTTGTGCAAAATTTGTGGTTTAGGGGACACAAGCTGTCCAGAAGAAGGAGTCTGAGCTAAAAAAATTCATGCAACTTCTGTTCCACTGGGCAGTGATGTGGAACAACACCTCATATATGCTAATCAAACATATGGCACTTCTAGGAATAAAACATGGGTTGTTGTTGTTGCTCTGTGAGATTAAAAAAAAAAAGGTTACTTGATTTTGAATGCAATTTGAATGCATCCAAAGGCTGCAATAGTCTGTGGCTGCTGCATTTAAAAAAAAAAAAGGGTGGGGGGGGTGTT
>VUQR01004554.1:67922-80921 GCA_015108515.1 Hemichromis elongatus
ACAGAGCCAAATCCTGTAAATGAGTTTTATATAATTTTATCCCCAGTGAATGCTTCAACACTCAACTACTCTTTAAGTAAAAAAACAAAACAAAACAAAAAAAACAAAGATTATTTATTTATTCACCATTATCACCGAGATTGGGCTCCAAATCATTTATTTCCACAGTAAATATTTAATTTATTTTTTCTGGAAACATAGAAAAGTTATGACTTCACGTGTAGTCGAACAAACTGAACTTTTCATGTTTTCAGCTCTGGGGTTCAGCTTAAATCGAGGATATGGGTGTGGATAATTTAATTCAGAAAGGTTTTGTCCTTCTTTTGTTAGTAGCCTCATTGATCTTGCTGAAGAAGGTTTTTTTTGTCCTCTCTCTCTCTCTCTCCAGCCAGGACGCGCATGACCTGTGGGTTCAGTATTGTTGACTCGGGCCTCGGTGTGGTGGAGGCTGGAAACCGCAGCATCTGTGCGGACGGCCATCCCACGGTGAACGGGCCCCCGAGGATCAGTTACAGCACCAAGCAGCTGACCGAGCTGGAGAAGGAGTTCCATTTCAACAAGTACCTGACGCGGGCCAGGAGGGTGGAGGTCGCCGGCGCCCTGCAGCTTAGCGAGACCCAGGTGAAAGTTTGGTTTCAGAACAGACGCATGAAGGAGAAGAAATTACAGAGAGACGGGCTACTCTCCGACCCGAGGCCCGCGGCTCCGCACTCAGACGCCGACAATTTGGACACCTGCCCCTTCCGTGGACCGACCTAGCCAAGAAATAAAAGAACAAAAACTAAAAAAAACAAAAACAAAACAAAACAAACAAACACCTGCCCCTGAACTCTTGAACTGCATCGCGCGTTACACGACAAGCCTGCAAATGTTTTGATTGGCGTTTGCATCGTTTTCAATCAGGCTTCACCTTTATTTGCTTACAACGATGGATGCTTAACGCAAGAAGCGCAAAGGCAAGTTTCTTCATGCAAGAACGGGCCGAGACGATTTGTCATTCTCCCCGGCTTCAGACTGGTGCTCTGATTTGAATATTAAAATTCAACTCATCCCTTTGCGCGCCTATCTACACAATGTAAACGAAGATACAAACTCATATTAATTGCCCATAGAAACTGTGGAAGTCCATTTGCGTATTTTCTTTTTTGTTTTTTGTTTTTTTATTATTTTTTATTTCTTTTTTACTTTTTTGGGGCAATTTATTCGGCAAACCTGAACATATTTGTGTAACTCGTGCTTCCCAGTTTCTATTTAAAATGTATTATTTTTATTTATTGAAGATCTACTTATGATTATTATTTATTTTGAGATTTTTTTACAGCATTTATTCACAATATTCTATCAAATGAACTAGCTGCCGTCTTAAACAAATTAAAGCCTACAATTATGGAGATTTCATTTTTCTGTTTAAGCCGTTTGTTTCTGACGGCTCACATTTGAGGACAGGTGGAGATGCACCTGTTGTAGGCAGAGCGCAAACATTATGTTACCAAAAAGTTATCGAGCTAATTTAGATTCGCTCTGAATCCTGCTTTCGTGTCGTGTGTTTTATCCACTCCTACGGTTTCCTTTATTCACGGAACGATTAAAATGCCATGATTGATGGAGAGATTTATTGACGGGCTCGTATTGGTGTATTGATCCGTGGTGATCCATCCATTTGAGGCACAAATATGGGAACATTTGCATGCATGTGTAACTGCATGTTAATGGAATGTAGAAACGTCACGATCGGGAGCTGTTGCGTCTTTTATTGCTTCTATATATGCATCAGAAAATGATAATTTAGCTGAAAGACTCATGCGGGAGAAGAGACAATAAAACGGTGCCTGTGCTGTTTTGCAGATCAACCAATAAACTGTGCGGCCCCAGCAGTTCGAGGAGCTAAATATTCCTTCCAGATTCACTCATCTCATCTCATATAAAGTAAATGATGGTAAACACGGCCCTTAAACACTGTTATGTTTCCGGTATCACACTGCGTTTCTATCATGTTAATGTCTACTTTAATATCAAGATATGGGCCATCAGGCACATTAATTTTGTGTAAGGGAATATTTTTGTTTAGCTTTCAATTAGCGTGTTTGCTCTGGATATGAAGGTTACTGGATCCAAAACGGATATTAATCATAACAAAGAAATTAAACTTGAGTGTTGGAGATCAGAAATAAAGTGCTAGGATAAAAAAAAATTAAAAAAAGGATGAAGAAGAAGAGGAGGAGGAAGAAATTGGGTCGGTTTCAAGCCTCTGACAAGTGTTCTCGTTTGAATTTGTCATGTCAGTAAAATGCTACTGGTAATACTTATTTAAAGTAATACAATTGCGCCTTTGTAGGGCAAAAGAGTAGACATGAAGGCTGCAAGGCCAAGCTAATATATGCAGTTACACCAGAGTTCACCTCTCACCTCCTGACCTTTGCCTTGCCTCGGAACAACGATGACCCGGTCAGCGGCTCAGAGAGAGCAAGATGCACCATTAATTTGGGTGACCTCGAAGTCTGAGCTTTTCTCTTCCTTTCTTTCGTTTTCTCTTCGTTTTTTTTCAACAAGCAACTCCAAATGCTTTTGTTCTGGTGTGGGGTGTGTGTGTCCACACAACAATATTTCATCGAGCTGAATAGAAGGGCGAGCAGGCCATATGATAATTGTTCATATTATAATTCCATACCAGGCCAGATAATGGATTTTTTTTCTCCTACACCTAGAGGTAACCTAATTTTTGCCCCGTCTCTTATTTTAATAAGCCAAAAAAATATGCTACTGGCTCAGTTTATAAACCGGATGAAAGAGTCTTTTCACCCAATAAGTTTTTGGATATAAACTACAGACCTATTTTTAATAGCAAAGTTGAAATATTAGAGTTACTTGAGCATGCTCAACAGTTAATATGATTCCGTGTCAGAGCCAGCATAAACAATATTTGGAACAACTATTCATTAGAAGTATGCAGTTTATATATTTTATGCATATTTGCTTGAAGAATTAAAAAAAAAAACCCCTACACACACCTATTATTCTTCAACCTCCAAACAATCTGTTTTTAATGTGCATCTCATTAGTGAAAGCCAGGAAAGAAGAAGAAGAAGTTTAAAGTTAAAGAAGAGGGGCCGACTTTGCAAACATTTAAAAAGTTATCTTTTCTTTTTCTTTTTTTAATCTTTTTCTTAATTGAGATGTAAGATTTTAAATGCAAGCAGGGCCAAAATATGTTGAGCCCAATTTATTTTGAATTTGCATTTAAACAAAACACACCATTAAGGCTGCCTTTCTCTAAACAAAATAGCACAAATTGGAATGTTTAACAAAACCATCAAATGTGTTCATCTCGTTAATGCAAAGTGCGCATGTGAAGGTCACAGGGATAATGATGGGCACAGCGTTGTTGAAATCGTGTCAGTATAAAGTCAACGACTATAAAAATGTTCACTGTTATTACAGGAATGTGTTGTTTGTGTTGACCTTTTTCGAAGCTCTTATCATCTTATCATATAGTGACAGGGCTTCATGTTGCAGGTTGTAATGTGCACAGCGGATGCTTGCAGCAGGTGTGTGCTCTGATTTTTTTTAAATCAAAACTTACTTAATCACATGTTCTTCTGCATAATAGATCCACCTAAAACACACAGTAATTTAAAAAAAAGGAAAAGAAAAGAATATAAAATGTGGATAAATGTGGAAAAAAGAGCTGATTTATTTTGTTTGAACTATCACTCTCATTTCATTGTGTGGCAGCTTCACTGTTTGCGTCTCAATTGATGAAAGCAGAACTGCATTGTTTGTTCAGACCTGACATTTAGTTCGAAAGCATCTGAGCGTGACTCTCCTCTGATGAATTTGTACTCTCCTGTAATTCCTTCCTGAAGATGTACGGTTGGTTTGGAAGACTGACAGCTGTGCTGTGCTTAGACACACGTAAAAACATGGCAAGTAGGAAGAAAGTTAAAACCAAAATTACTCAAATGCAGATGTATTGCTGCCACAGGTAGGACCATCATCATCATTATCATCATAGAGCAAGTTTTCCTCACCTTCATTTTTCTCCTCTTTATTTACAGTGGTTATTTCTCATGATGAAAATCAATCTAAAATCACTGTTATTCTGCTCATTAGTTCAGTAAGAAAACTATTTATATTTAAAATAAATATAATCATTTGTTTTATGAATAGTTCCACTTGTTTTGTTAAAGTATTCCTGAACAGAAACCACACAAGTGAGATATTAAAGCAAATCCACTGATGTATTAGTGTGTAATGAATGAGGCTATTGACAGTCTCTCATTTCTTCTCTTCTCTGTTGTAAGCTGGCTGATGTGGGCAGCTGTTACAATCCTCCCGAGGAGCACTCAGACATGAGCAATGTGTGCCTTACAGAATATTTTACACTACTTTTTTCAAACGAACATATATAAGTGGGCTCTTTCTGAGCTTACTCTAATTAATGCTAAGTTAACCTGAAATTAACTTAATGCATAATATGCATGTAATATTTTCACCAAGCTCGGAGGAATAAAATCAATTGATCAAGTTAAGCTTTTTCTAACTTTATGTGAAGCACTTACAGAACAGATAGCTTGGTTGTTGTTTTAATTATAGACCATTTGAATGCTCTCCTCCCTTATAGTTTTTTTTCTGCTTGTCTGATTTTACTGTTTTTCTTTATTTGCAAAGACTTTCATGCACTATTAGTCTTTTTAATCGCCGTCATTCACATATTTGACTACCAAACACTTTGTACATCAAGAAAAGTAGAAATGAAGTGCACCTGTTTGTGCGCGAGCGAGTGCCAATGCATGTTTGGATGTTCTGTGTACAATTACCCAAATATGTGTTTGGTTTCCTAGGTGCTGCTAATAAAGCGCTCAAAAAAGATACAAAGCACCTATTTGAATAATTGTTCACTCGCATGCGTACACACGCGCGCATACAAATCCATACATAACACATTCTGACAGAGCGACGCTGAACAACATGCGCACCAGTCCAGTCCTTGCCTCTCCTCTCTTGCTCCACTCCAGGGAGCAGATGTTTGGGGACAGCTTACAGCCTCAGCGAATTTCTGTGTACAAAGCAAACAGCAGCACTCAGCACTTCTGGCTGCAATGGGAAATGTGTTCTTGAAGTGGGGGGAGGGGAGGCCTTTGAGTCACTGTAAGGTATTGTGAGGATGGGTGGAGAGGGGCAAAAAGAGCGAGAATGAGGGTACACGCAGAGGTGAAACTGTGTCAAGGTTACAAGTGGGTTGCATAGGAAAATCCCCTTAATTTCCTGAGACTTGTGCTGCTGTATGTCAAAGCGGTGCAGGGCAGCATCCTGGCCAGTTTACTTAGTATCCCCTGTGTGACATCATCAGGAAAATAAAGCTACATATCTGATTGTGTCCACATGACCTCTCCAGTGCAGCTCTCTCTGCTCACTAGTTTGGATTGCCCTTTGAAAAGTTGCAGACAAGCATAAAGTGGAGGGAAAAAGGGGGGAAACAATGTAATAAGTCGCAGCAGATATTGCTGATATTGCATCTAAGACATCAGCTACAACACAGGACCAGTTCTGCTAATGATGCCACCAATATAAAGCATTGCTTTAAAGGTGCTGGTCCTGTGGCAGTATGCTACTCATGCCTTCTTTTGTTTGCCTTCTATGGAAAAGTAGAATTTAATATTTATTTTAAAAGATCACTAAAGATAAGCTCTCAAGATTGCTCATCGAAAATGACAATATTATTTTGCACTTAAATAAATACTTTCTGCCCTTTTCATCCATTCGAAAATATTTACAGCACAGGCTTTAACGCATAAGCTCGCCAATATGCTGCACGCAATTAGCTCAAACGCACACACAAGCATACACTTTTACTTGTGCATGGAAGAAGACACATTTTGACCTCTCATCAGTGTATTATAATCCCTAAACAAACCATCATAAATGAGCCCTGCCATGCTTATTTGTCTGAGCTAAAGTAACCCCCCACCCCCACCCCCTCCTCTTCTGCCCTTGGGGTGAGGTTGCCATAGTGACAGATTCATAGACATATGGAGAGAGAGGAGAAGAGGAGCTTGGCTGAAGGGGTGGGGCTGAAGGGGTGAGGTGGAGGGAAGACAGAGGAGAAGGGGATGGGTACCGGTTTGAGGACGCTGGCGCTCTGTCTTTCAGATGTGTCTTTGTGTTTCATCTGTCAATCAGCCATGCGTGGCAGTTTGTGCCCAGCGAGTGAACAGTTCATGAACTTTTACTCTGCCAGGCGCCAACTTGGCTGTATTTCACAGGGGATGGGACTGATTTTCAAGGCAGCTTCACCCCCCCCACCGCACCTGAAAAAAATACAAGAAAGAAAACATGATAGGCTACGTGTGGAGGCAACAAAATGTGCATTATTAAATTGACTTGCAAATTTGTGTCCGCATATTGCAGTCTCTTGTCATTTTGTTGCTTACGCTAATGACTAATGAGCATTGGGGAAACAAACATACAGATGTTTTTGCGTCTCGCTAATTAGATTTGGATGATGTTTTCGTCTAACCTGAGGACAGCTTGACAATGGACAGAAAAGGGAGAGAGAAAGGGAAATAAAAAAAGAGGGAGTGAAAGGAAAGGGGTGTAGGTTTGCAGCGGCCATCAGGGCTGGCCTTGGTGCTGTAAAAACATATTTTTTCATCAGACATTTTATGCAAAAGGCAACGACCAGGTGCTCAATCAAACCTCACGCCCACTGTTTTATTTTTCATCTTCACCCCTCCCAGTGCCTCTCTGCACAAACCTTCTGTGTGCCTTCCCTCTACCCTCACACCATTCTTCTCTTCCTCATCCCTCTGTGTGTCATTCGTCTTCCATTCTGCCCCTCTGCTGCCTGCTCTCCAACTGATATGAGAGAGTGACCCTTGGGTCCTCAGGGGTCAAGTGATACAAGGTCATTGGCAGGTCATCTCTGCTGACTGGCTGACCTCTAAAAGGACTTCTGGAAGGAGCCAATCGGGTCTTGCTCCTTCCCCCCTAAGGCGGAGCCCCCTCCCCAGCTCCTCGGCAGCCTGTGTCACATGACCAGTGTGAGGCGTCAGAGGGAGGATGATTAATGATGCTTTTAGTACCTGTTTAGAATGAAGCTGTCCACACCGCACTGTAATTACCCACTCCCAGGCGGCAGCTGCCCAACGTAATTGCTTTTTGTTTGTTGACCTGGTTTATTGAGGAGAAAGATGGCTTTGGCTGGGTAAGATGGTGCTATGTACAGTATACAGAGGTGACAATAATATGTATGTCAAAAAATTTTTGGTGTCATTGCATGGTAGAGATTTATGTAAGCCAGGAGTGAGGGGATGTGTACCTCAGTTGTGTGTGGGAGGAGATACAAATGAGGCAAGATACAAAGTCACTTTAGATTGGTTTTGTAGCACAGATACACTTCTTAACACAAAAATAAAGGTGTAATGGTATTTAGCCACAAAATGTCAACAACAGATCTGCAACCTTTGCTCAGAGCTCCAAAGACAGCCACAGACCTCCTGTGCAAGGTTACTATGTGTAACAGTAAAATACACACACATTTGGCATGCACGATCACTGAGGAGTATGTTCTGTCATGCATAATTTATGACAACATTTCAAAGGTGAAAATTCAAAGCTAAGTTCAGAAGGTCAGTGGAATATTGCACCTAGAGGTCCCCCCCGCCCTCCCATTTTTTGTTTGGCTACATGCCTAAAGCAAATATGAAAATTTCAGTACCTGCAGCGCAGTGCCACGAGGACAGTGACAATGAAACTCAGATAAACAGCCCCTCGTTTGACCTATGGAGAGCATAAATTTACCACCCATAAATCCCTGAGAGTTTCAGCTCTGTTTGGCGCATTTGCAGTGCCTCTCTACCCAGACTGAGAGAGGCAAGTGTCGGGTATCTGTGCTTCTGTATGAGCAGCTTTCATCCTGCTCCTGGTTCTCACATAACTCAGTCCTGCAGCCTTTATCACCGCCTCATAAATAACGAGGCTATCGCCTGATAATGTCCGCTTAATGCTTAGTCAATAAAGCCCACAGTAAGAGGGGCCTTTTTTAGCCTCTCTCTTGTACATGAATATAAACAGTGCAGTAGATTGATGTGATGGGCAGGCTCTTTCTACACTGGGACAAAAAAGAGGCAACGTGTGGGCCCGGGAGCTGAAGGTGGGCTGTGGGGCTGCAGGTGTTTAGAGGAGATAGTGGGCTGTAATGAGGGGGCTGCAAAAGAAAGGCTGAGTGGATAGCCTTGACTGATCACCTGTGAAAGGCACATGCACGCATATACACACAAATGACAGCACGCAGACACTAAAGCACGAAGCCACATGTGCACATCAGCATAGTCATTCACACACCAACACACACTCTAATGCCATCATTAGTTAACCCATTGGTGTCGATGGCTGGTGCACAAAAAGCTCATCCTCCCTATTTGAAGGGCATTAGACCATTATGATAAAGAGACCCGGTGAAGTGTTTTTGTATCTTGTTAGCATCTTTTCTTAATCTATTGGCACATTTGCAAAACCAACCATATGCCCCTGCCACAGAATTAGATCCAAGGTTGTATGTTTCATTGTCTTGTGTGCACGTTGCACAGACATTTATCGACCATTCGCACTAGTCATCAGACCAACCAATTCCAGTGCGGCGCCAGGGGCAGCTGTAGCCAGTGTTATGACTAAAATGGGATCAGACTGAGCCCTAGGGAGACAGAAGAGACTGACAGGGATGTTCCTAGGTTGAACGAGGGGGCTGATTGTGATCCATGAGCTAGTCAGTGTAGCAGCACCTGGGCTTGGAGTAGCAGCTTACAGAGACACAGGGTGGGTTCACACTGAGAGGGATGATGCCATCAGCTCATATTGACATGCTTGGTGAGGTGTAGTTGGTGGCTTTGAATTTTTAGACAGCTTTTTTTACAAGCCAGGGTTGTAGTCAGCATTAGAAAATACAAACGTAACCTTTCAAAACAGGAATGTGAATTTTATGGAAAAGATAGTTGTATAGAATTTTTTACAGCTTATCTTTTAAATATTAAAGGCAGCTTTCCAAAACCTAAAAATCTATGTCAACGATACCTTTGGGATACATTCATATAAAGTTAAACTTCAAGAGTCCATGAAAGAAGACAAGTCAAGAATAAATAAAATTGGAAACCAGACAAGTGCTGTGATCTCACTTGCTTAATTTATAATTATATCAGTGTATAAAACTTTAATTATGCGTATGACTGTGTTTTCATGGCTTGAAAAGTGTGTGCAAGTTAAGGACATCGGGAAATATTGATGTTCTGGTGTAGTCTAATAATGGGATCTTCTTCAGAAGTAATTTCTGGAATTTTCCAGAAGTGAAAGAAGTTGAAGTTCAAAGAGGTCTTGTGTCTTTGTGGCATATTCTACAGCCTCCCTGTGTTTGTGTAAATAAAGATGGCTGAAAAGCTGAGGATTCAGCTTACTGGGAACTTATTTCCACAATAAAAGAGACATTTGACTTCCACTCCTTATTTTCTGCTCTTTGACAGTGTAGTAAGGGATTATAGCTTTGAACAAAAATACATAAAAGGAACAAAAAGAAACTATTCAGACAACATGACACTGGCAAGTGAAAACAAGGGAGTTTTTTCTCAAGCCATAGTTAGGTTTACCTCAAACAAAGCCTTGTGGGAGATAAACACCAGATTTCAAACTCAAAGGACTGTCAGAGATTGATTTGTCAGATAATGCAGGTTAGAACTTTAGTTTTAGGGCCTTACACAGCAGCTTAAGCAAGCTGAGTCATTCTCCAAACACAAAGAAGTAAAAGTCGTGTAAGAAAATCTTGTTTATCCCCAAACCATGGGACATTTATTGCTTCACAAAACCAGCTGTAAAATGTACAAAATCAAGCAGAGATGTGTGTTTAATCCAAACTTCATACACAACACAAACAGCAAAACAACAATATAGCCTACACTCTAGGAATTACTATTCAAGAGAAAATAATGAACTCATAATTTATGCATAACATGTAAGGCCATGTAAAGCAAATTAATGACCAACCATCCAACCTTGAAGTTGCTGGAAGGACCATTTCCTCACTACAGGGATGTTAGCTGCTCTCAGTGTAGCTCCCCTCTTAATATGCTAGGGAGTTATCGGCACCGCAACAGCTATTTTTCTACAGAAGCCAGAGAGATGGGATTATTACAGATGAGTTTGTCTGACTCTGGGTAAGTAATACAATAAGCCTATTTGATAAAATGTTGGATGTACTTAAACGCATTACATCCAGCGTGTTTGGAAAAGCATCACTGTCATCTACCGCTCACACTGGACCTCATTTGTCAATATTTGCTTCAGTGAGCATTGCTGGGGTACTCTGAAAAGCTTGAACAAAACAATGAAGCTGACATGCAAAGCTTCAGTCTGCTGTCAGTATTACTCTGTTCTTGTCATGCATTCTGCAAGAAAATGGGCAATGGCTTGACTAAAATTTGTACTTCTGAGCTTTTAAGGCTTACCAAAGACACGCAGGGGCATGCAAACTCATGCACATGCAGACGAAAACCACAGAAACCTTTTAGTGCTAAAAGGCAAAGCAGAATTCAAACTACACATTCAAATATCTTTACTCCCATTTAATTTGAAGTTACTACATAGGAGGCAGCCATCTAATGACTTCAGCTCCTTGTATTTACAATTTCCACACAACCTCAGGCCACAGATTTGCTGCCTCCCATGTGCTGCACTAATGTAGGAGGTAGTCGCCCAAAGGATGACGTGGGGCACAGCCCAGATTTTGGAGAAAGGTTAGCTTGGAGGTGCCCACAACTAGGGAAGGCATTGCTCTGAACACTGCGGCAAATGAATCTCCTGGGTAATGGAGACAAAACTATCACAAAATTAGGAGAGACATTAACTGGGGTATCAATAAATAAACCTCTAATTAGGAAAAAAGAAGCAGAGCAAAGCAGGAGCAGCAGCACGGGGGGAGAATATCAATGGGACGTTCACATCTGTATGCAGGCACAGTTCTCTGGCGAGGGGCTGGGCTTCACAGGGGCTTCACCAATGGCACTGGCTCACCCATCCATTCCCATCTTGCCCTGGTGTAGAGCGTGCCCACACTTTGACTGTGCAGTGAACCCAGTGTGCAACCTCCCCTTCTTCCAAGTCTTCCTGTAGGTGCTCCAGTGTTTTACATTTCCTTCTCTTCTCTTCTCTTCTCTTCTCTTCTCTTCTCTTCTCTTCTCCTCTCCCTAACCAGCTTATCTGCACAGTGCCCTGAGTGTGCCGCTGTGCTCTGTGACTTCACCATGATTGATTGTGGTGGGGGTCCTCCACTCCCTTGGTGAGAGCGAAAATGGAGGAGCGAAAACAGAGAAAGCAAAGAAGCCTGGAGAGAGTCAGTGATGGGTAAAGTGAAACAGAAGCACTATTTGTGTACGTACATACGTATATATGTGGGCCTATATATATAAATATTCATTAGGTCTGTAAAATGTGTTCTTGTTGGTAACTAAGTCTGTTCTGTCCTGGAGTCAGCATGCAGGTATTTATTCAGTTATAAGGCTAAAGACTAGTGATGTTCGGTGAGCAGAGTGATGTGCAAGTGCTGCCTAGGTGTTGTGGAGGCTGGGGGTGCGTGGCGCTGACCGCTCCCTGTCTCTCTCCCCCTCTGTTCCCTGGAGGGTAATAAAGACTGATGACACTGATGCTGTGCCATCCGGCTCCACAGTCTCCACTGCACAACCATTTGCGCCATCATTTATCCCGCTCCCCCCCTCCCCGCTCTAATTCTGCTTTAATAACCGCCAGCTCCATTCATCAGCGTATTGACGGGCATGACAGGCGGTGCGGCACACACTAACTCCCTGCCCTTTACTCGCTCACAGCTGGGGTCAGTGCGAGGTCACATAGTCAATAATCACAACACACCTCACTGTCACCTTGGAGCGACTACATGCCCTGCATATCTATCCTCACATATGCCCAAACTGCTCATTGATTTTACTGCTTCGTAACCAACACTGTGCACAGTCGCTAAGGTAGAAGCCGTGGCCAGAGGTAAAGCAGTAGTGTAAGAAACATGCAAGGCAGAGGAAAAGGTGATTTTGCTCCACTGGTGGTCCAAACTTAAGAATGTGGACCCAAAAGACTCTGTGCTATTTAAGTGAGTTGGCTAATGAGTGAGTTTGGACCATTCCAAAATCCAAAAGTATTCTTATTCTTACTCAGTAAAAGTCGGTCATACAGAAGATCATATCTACTCTTTGCTCCTTTCACTTTTTTTTTTGAAGGGGATGGGCATTTTGGGTGTGGTGGCGGGGGGTAATTGTGGGCAGTCATTTGTTACAGGTGCAGAGCCTCCTTGTCTCTCCTTGGGCATTCACCTCTTCATATGCAAAACATGTCCTGCTGTCCTCCAACTCCAGCACAGTTTGCTGCCGTGACACATTTTTTCTTCATTTTAGCTTGACAGTGACATTTATGTTCATTTGCTCTGTGCAATTGTGAAGCATCTGGAGAGGCTGTGTCTCCTTTTTTTCCCCTCCTCTCTCACCTCTTTTCTTTTTTTTCTGTCCTGACAAAAATATTAATACACATTTGCATGCCACAGTGACTAAGCCCTTGATGAACAGTTGGATTTTGGGGAACACACAGAGGAAAAACTCCTCGGCAATTACACATGGCAAGAAGAATAAGGACTGCAATGGAGTCTACTGTTTTTAGATAGATTACATAGAGCAAGTCAGGCTATAGCCAAGATCACTGGTACTGGAAACCTACACCAGTCCATGAATCTTGTGATGCTGCTGAGTATGGTAGTGCTGGGAGTTGTGGTGCACTGGGGAGCTGAACATGCTGCACACAGAGCTGGGCCAGGTGGCACCCACCCTTCTTCCTGCTACATGGTCACATGATTAATCCCCACGCTCTCTCACAATTCCTATTATTTTTTTTCCTGATGCTTCCTGGCTACACATGTACACAGATGTGAAAATATTACAAAGGGACAAAAAAATATTT
>VUQR01004555.1:11273-23757 GCA_015108515.1 Hemichromis elongatus
GTTTGCATACAGTTGTCATGTTGAGGCTGTGTGCAGGCAGTAGTGGCGGTAAGGAGGACCCAAAACTGCAGATTTAAAACAGACTTATTACCAAATGACTAAAACATAAAACTTGCTAAACTGGGAGGCAGACGGCCGGAAACACAGGGCTGGAATACACAGAGGGAGCAATCAGGGAATGGGAAACAGGACGGGAACACAGCTGGGACTAATCGGGACTGGCGAGACAAGGGAAGCATTGGCATGAGACATGGACTTTCAAAGTAAAACAGGAAACCCAACACAGAGATGTGAATTGACAAGGGGATAGAGCAGACAGGGGGAGAGAGCAATTATGGAACACAGAACAGAAAGCAGAACACTAACAAAGAAACCAAGACTGGAAAAGATAAATAATATCAAAATTAAAGTTCAATAATAACACAAAGCTGACGACCCAGGCGCCCCAACAACAGCTTTTGTTTGAAAGCACAATGACAATAAAGATTGTAAAAGTCTGATTCTAGAATGTCTTTGCTAGGTTTATGTTCAGTTATTCAGATGATAGACTCAGCCCACTGTGTTAAATGATTTCACTCGAACTACAAAAGACTTCTTCTCGTTGGCACATTGTTGCAGCGCGGCAGGCGCAGAGAGCGGCTGCAGGTCACCGAGCACGACGGCAGCCTCTCCCTGGGCGTGCGTCACCTTCACGTTGGAGCAGTCGCTGATCCGTGCTGGTGTCACGCTGCTGGAAACGCTCACAGAAAAACACGTTGTGTTATTGATCCCACTCTGGTTTCCAAACAGAAAGGAACGACGTGGAATCGGAGCGCCTTCACTCTGCTGATAAATTCACTGTTCTCTGATTTCCAGCTCGGCACCGACGAGACATGAACGCCAAAGGAAACATCAGCCACCTGTTAAGGAGCCCATCGGCTTCAGACCGTCACTGCTCTGCACCGGTGCAGAGTGTGGCATCAGTGTGTGTGCGCGCGCGTGTGCGTGTGTGTGTGCACGTGTAGGAGACTTTGAGTCCTCATGTCTCTACACTGCCTCCTTTCTTTCATCCTCGTCCTCTCTGCACTCTGACCTGCATTTGCTCCTATTGACCTGTTGCTTAGGTTATGCATGGTTATGTCACTTGGTGCTCGTTCTCTCTGCGGTAGAGTATCACTTCCTGTTCCTGTTCCAGCACACAGTGGTGTTTTTATCTACGTAGAAACCTAATTAAAAACTTATCTTCTTTTTTTTCATAGTATAATCTTCACGTGCTTCACACTCTCTGTGTACTCACTACCTAACATTGCCAAAGTATTCACTCACTCACACTTAGCTTAGCTCGTAGCCAACTCGCTAGCAGCATGGCCTCTTCACCTGTCCTTCCTGCACTTTCCGGCTCATTGTGTCAGGTGTTTAGTTACTCCTCGGCCTCCTTTAGCAGTAATGGTACTTGTAATAAATGTAGCATATTTGCAGCTCTGGAAGCCAGGATCACTGAATTGGAGACTCGGCTTGGCACCCTTGATACGCCCGTAGCTAGGAGCAAACAGCAGCGTTCATAGTGTAGGATTTGATTCCTTCATGAACTTTGACTCACAAACAAAATCTCACGTTTCTGTTTCCTTCTTTTAAGGAAGTGTCCTCAACTGTGAGCTGTAGTCTTCTCCTCTGAAATGAAGAACGTCTTCGTGCATTTGGATCACCTCAGGTTATTGTGATGCTTTTTTACCAGCTGAGTTTAATCTTCCAGCATTACAGCGTGCTGCAGCCACACAGGTGATGCTCTCTGACTCCAGGTGATTTACCATTTATGTTCTTACATTCAGAGCACAAACAAGCTCCAAACTACTTATCTGATGTTCCTGTTAAATGCGCTGCCGTTCATTGTCCTCACTCACAAGCTCAAAATCAACGAGTTACCCGTCGTACAAGACTGAAGACTGTGGGGGGGGCGGAGCTCTTCAGTCTGTGGCACCGAGGTTCTGGACGACCGCTCCAGCTCCAGAGCTTACCTTCAGATCCCGATGAGCTGTTATATCTGTGAACTGCAGTTTTCTGTGGCGGCTCCGCTTGAGTTTGAAGCTTTAAAATAAAATGTACTCCCATTAATCGGTTTACAAACCAGAAATAAACCTTGGACGGATCAGTGACTGAGATGGGCCTTTATGAGCCAGCGGCAGCAGCACTGTGTACCCTCCACTGATTTATGATATGGAGGTCCCCTCAGTAACAACCTCATTCAATCACTGCAGTGGGGGACCGACTCTGGGGCAGGACGTCTTTTCTTATCCACGCTGTGACAGCGCGATGGAGGATCGTGTGAAGCGCTGCCAGCTGTGACTTCATGACGAGACAGTGATGAACTGAATCCTCCGTATGCGTCGAATGTGCCAACACGCTGCACTGCTGCAGCAGACACTGTGGAAATGCTGCATCCACGTCTCAGGCTGTACGGAGGAGACGCTCAAAGCACAAACCTGTGGGAGGGTGACGGTATGTGCCCATCCCACCGCCCTCATACATCCAATCAGGAAACACATCCTGTCACACGAGGACCCGTGCTGCAGGACTGATCTGACAGAGCTCAACAGCGCACGCAGCTATCGAGCTGAAGCAAACTGTAAAACCAGCCCACAGAGATCCTTCAGTGACGGAGTCAGTCGGCTGATCTCAGGCCAGCAAAACAGCTCCTCACTGAGTAAAGATGAAACAGGAAAGAGCTGCAGAGCGTCAAGGAGGACCCAGCGTGTGGTCCGAGGGTTTCTCAATGCGTGCAGAGGACTTTCATCACAAACAATCCCGCTGTATTTAAAAGTTATGTCAGTTTGTGCAGTTATGTCTGAAAAACAGGGATGATGGATGAAAATGCCTGTAAAACTTTAAACGTCTGAATCAAAGTTTCAAGTCTGCAGTTTTGGCACAGCTGGTTGAATTTACACAGGGCACTAAACTACAGAAAGTGTAAAAGCGTTTCAAATAGAAGAGAACGCAGCACGTGTCAGAGAGGAGAGACCCATGAACACGACGAAGGCATAAAGACAGGACGAGGATGAGGAAGGTGAACACGTCTCCTTTGTCAGGATTCCTGGTGTACATTTGTGTTCCAGTCGTTGACGTTTGGATTTCTGATTTTATTCCTTGTTGTTCTGCGCTAACATCACTTTATATTTATCTGTATTTTGTCTTGTTGCGGTTCCTACACTCTTAAAAATGCTGAGTTATTTTCATAACCCAGCTTTTGGGTAAAAGCCGTAGGCCCATACGTTGGGTTATTGTGACCAAATATTGGTTCAAAAGTCAAAGTTGGTAAAATGCCGGGTTCTTTAATTCCCTCAACAGCTGGACCAACTCTGTTGGCTCATCGGTTGGGCTGCTTTCATCAAACATTGGGTCAAAACTTGACCCACTTGTTTGGGTTGAAGATGAGCCTCAGAAGAAGCCACATCATTGTTCACAAACCGCCTCTTTCAGCTGGACTGTGACCTGGTCAGATATCACTGGACTCGACTTCACTCGACTGTGAAATTTTGATCATTTATTGGTTTATTCTGGAACTTTACTCCTTTATCAGATAACACCAGCTGGCTTGTGATGAAGAAAGTTATTAAAAAAGCTTGAAATCATCGTTTAACGTTATTGTTTGAAATGAGGCTGAGGTTGCTCTGTTTGACCAACTATTGAGAGATCAGTGTAAACAGAACAGATCGGGCGTTGCTTCTGTGGGGAAAAGTGAAAAAAGACAAAGGGACACAGTCTATCTAAACTATTTAATTTAATTCAGTAAGTTAACTTAACCTTTCCATGTTGATAACATCTTTTTATTTTAAAATTTAAAGGAAACGATCATTTGCTCCATTTAGACTTTTTAAAGATAGATTGCATTAATAATCTGATTCCCTTTTTCCCCTCGATTTCTAGTCCTGGCACAGCCTGACACCAGCAGATAATAACGGCACGACACTTACTTCCAGGCAGGTGGAGGGTCAGGCTTACACGTTACCTTCATCAGCACTCAGACAGAAACCAGCAGGTACCTGCAGAGCTGCATGTCTGTTTCTCACGCTGAATCCATCCCGGTGAGTGTGGGGTGACGATGCGGGGGGGGTCTGCTTCCTGTTTGATCCCTACACGGGGGATCTTAATGAGGGTCTTCATTGGTGTGCAGTCAGAAAAACGAGATGAAAAGAGAGACAAACAAAGAGCTGCTGCCGAGGAAAAAGCCTGCTGACCTTTACCCAAATGACATTTCTGCTACCTGCTGATTATGTTTCTGTGTGTGGGCTTTCAATAATGGACCAAATCAGCGCTGCACAGCAGCTGCTGACCTTCAGTCTCTTCATTCCTCTGCAGCACACGTCTGCAAATATTTACTGTAAACCAACAGGACCTGAGACCGAGGCATGCGCAGGAACAGCAGCGAGTCTCAGCGAGTTATTAGTGACACTCCAACGATGCATCGTCCATAAGCACCCCCAGCCAGTACAAAGCTCATGAAAGAATGCCTTCCTGATGTCTGAGGAGCACTGAGATTACGTCTGCGTTCCAGTGGTGCGTTTGGTCCCCACTCACAGAGGTCACCTAGTACTTGCATGGCAGCAGTAATAACAGCTGACGCTCCAGGAAAGGAGCGTCAGCGGCGCTCTTATTGGGGACTGATGGCCCCTGAACCTGTTTGAGGCTCTTATAGAGATTGAAAATGTGACGTCATTTCCGGGGTAAAACCGCTAAGGATTGTAGGTACGAGTGGCAAGCAGAACTAGTGCACGCAGGCTTTCACAAGAAAACCTACAATGCAATGTGCGAAAGTCACGTGGTCTGTCAGTCTCTATCGTCTGTGTTTCAGACTCCTGCAGTGTTCGCCTGAGGACACAGGTGGTGCTGTCACACGATGACCCTGGTGGAGTAACGTCCTGAAGTGATGGGAAGGCTGCTGCTGTCCCGAACAGTGCATCTTCCACATAAGGCTCTGTAAAAGTTATTGAGGTTTTTGCCCGATGTCCTCAGGCATCGTAGGAGGAACCGCCTCTGCTGGGAGGCCGCTGAGTGTCATTAGACCAGCTGAGGTTTCCTACTCCCCACCTCTGTCCCTCTGTTAGCCCCATATATATGTACAGACTCTCAGCTTTCATTGGAGTGTATCCACATTCAGATTGGATGAAGGACTTAATGGTACCAGCTCCTTAACATGTGCCACTCTATTTTTAAAAAGCCCAAAAGTAATTGGACATTTGACTAAAAGGCCATTTGTTGGGCAGGTGTGCAGTTGCTTTGTTATATGATTATTATTTAAGCAGATAAAAGACCTGGATTTGATTCAATGTTCGGTTCTTGCATTTGGAAGATTTTGCTGTGAACAGACATCATGTGGTCAAAGCGGCTCCGAAATAAGCTGCAAAAACAGAAGAAAACCCATCTGAGAAACTGCGGCAGTATTAGGACTGACAACATCATCCTGGGAAAGAAAGAAGCAGAGGTGAACTCAACAAAGCAAAAAGACCTGAACCTCCACAGAAGACAACAGTGGTGGATGATCGCAGAATCATTTCCATGGTGAAGAGAAACCTCTTCCCTACAGCCAACCAAGTGAACACACTCTGCAAGAGGAAGGCGTATCGATGTCCAGGTCTGCCATAAGGAGAAGACTACATGACAGGAAACACATAGAGTTCACTGCAGGGTGTAACCCACTCGGAAGCCTCAAGAATAGAGAGGCTAGATTAGTTAAAAACATCTTAAAAAGCCAGCACAGCTCTGGAAAAAGTGTTCTCTGTCCATGTCTGTTAGTTATCCAAAAGATATGTGATAAAGGAGGTTTCTCCCCTCACAGCAAGCCCAGAGAGAAACATCAGAGCAGCTCCCAACGCTAAACATGAAGTATTACACCGTAAAGCAACACAACCAAAAACAGCACTACACAATACAACAACACATCAAAAGTCAACAGCAGCAGATTGATCATCTTTTCACCAATAGAGGAAAAAATAGCTTTCACTCTCAAATATGGATCTGCACTAAAGAAAGCTAAAGCTAAGAGTCTCAAACAGCAGGAGGAGCAGCTGGGAGGCCCATGCACGCTGCCAGGATAACAGGCAGGGCTGCACAACCAGACATGAAGAGATGTGTTTGTAAAGCTTCTGATGAGATTTAACCCAGAGAAAGCTTTATCAGCAGCTCTGTGTACACATACCAGGAACTCACAGACCCTACTGAGCATCCTGACTATAGCGACAGGACGCAGCCATTGGTAGGGATAAGAGGTTAGGACTCTATATAGTCGTCTTACTTGCACACATACATCATGTATGAGGGCTATTTAAGTACAGACTACCACAGTGCCCTGTAGCAGATGTGTCCAGGGTGTGGCGCTCTGCAGCGATGCTGGCTGCACCAAACCTCACCGTGCACTGAAGCCTGCTCTTGTCCTGTTTGGTGCCGATCCGAGCCATGCAAGGCTGATGAGCAGAGAACAGCCCTGATTACAAACGTGCCAACAGCTCCTGAGGCAGGCTGAACCTCTGTCTGTGTGCCGTGGTCCATCAAGCCCGAGCTTTATTACAGAGAATGAAAAATGAAGATCTTGTGTGGCTTTTCTGTGAGGTGTTCTTTAAGGTGGACTAAGAGTTGCAGGTCAAAGACCGGAGGAAAGACTGCTGGCTGACGGAGAACCTGCACGTTTGTCTTTGTGACAAACACACCGAGAGAAGCTGCTGTTTTCTTCACTTACCTTTCAGCACATTTCTGAGCTCTGCCCACGCGCTTTTCGTCACTTTGCTCGATGACCTTTGCGGCCGTCTTCTTTGGAGTGCAGCGTCTTTGTTTGAGCAGCATCTCCTCAGACAAACTCAACAGGATTCACCTCAAGCTAAATGTGACCCAACCTTCTGTTGAAATGAAATGAAAACAATAAGACGGCTCGAATGGTCCTTTTTGTCTCGCTGCTTTATTGCTTCACAATCTCCAGTTAGAACCTGAAAGCTCTGCTGCGCTTTGGCTGCTGTGGTCACAGAGCCTCTCGAGCCGTGAACACAGCAGCTGTGTTCAGACTGCAGGGCGAGGACGGGCCGCTCTGTTTGACAGGCATTCGTCTGCTAGTTTCATGTTCATGGAGCCGCTGAAGAAATGAAATGGATCAATCTGTCATAAAACGGTGTGCAGCAGGCAGGATAGGACCCAAACGCAGACTCACAGCAGCCAAAGTAAACTCTAACACCAGATTATTAATGGACCAAAGGAAATACAACGTAAAATAAATACACAGAGAGTCAGAGAGTCATGAGGGAGACGCTGGCATAAATACACAGAAGGAAAATGAGGTAGGTGAGAACACACAGGAAACACAGCTGACAAGAACTAACACGACGCCACAGGACAAGCAAAACTAAACACACCGAACATGGAAACAGAAGACTTTCACAGTAAAACAGGAAACAGTTGAACATGACACAAGACTGGAGGGAGTGAGGGGGGGAGGAGATGGGAGACACAGAGTGGGCAAACATGGAGAAACATGACCGTCAGGAGGGAAGCAAGACACGAGAACTTGCACAACATAGATGAACACAGACACACAACAGGGAATCTAACAGCCAACCACAGATTAAACTCAAGACTAACAACTGGGAGATGAGATGCCTCATAACGCTGGGTTAAATGAGCACAACACAAACGTATGGTCAGTTCACATCTCCTGAGGACTTGGTTTAGAACCCGCATCTTTAAATCTCGGCCTGAGATCAGACTGAGGATTGTGGGTGGAGTCTAAGGCAGACACTTCGCTCGGCCTCTCAGCTTAAGGCCGAAACAGAAAACCTAACGCTTTGATGTCACATCTGTTCGTTTCAGTTTGCCTGTTAGTGGAAACTCAGGAAAAGTTAGATTTTTGCAGATTTGCGTGAAATATTTGGAGTGTGTCTTGTTGGAGTTTAATCAGGGCAGAGGAACGTTTAGACGGGCTCTTCATCACAGAGAGGATGGACGCGAACGCTCGGATCGCCACACATGCAGGCTGATCTGAAACCTTGGAGACAGGAAGCTGCTGGACAGCTGATCTGGATCCAGGTTCATCCTGATGGGTCTCTGCTCGTGCCCTGCGATGGCTTTTTAAATGTTGAGTTTGGATTCCTGTTGTGTGCTCATTATCAGCACAGGTGTGTACTCGCCTGAGGTCGGCCTACTGTTTAGCTAACTTTAGCTTGGAAGTGCATTTTGTTCCACCCGGTGGTTGTTGTGGTGCTTCGGTCTTTTCTTTAGTATAATTCCTCCTTGAACACGTTGAAGCTCCAGCTGTTCCTGGTCAGTTCTTCCTGTGTGTTGGTTACGTTGTAAATCAAGTTCATGATCAAACCAAAAGAGTTCAGGTGCTGCAGGTCAGCCTAAGACGGGCTCGTCCTGTTCAGCAGGCGAGCCGATCAAACTCACTGCAGCCTCGGCGTCTTCCTGCTGCAGGAGGAGAAAACTCGAGACTTTGAGTAGCAGCTGAGAAAATGAATGAACAACTCTGCTCCTCCTCCAGCTCCTCCTCCTCCAGCAGCTCCTCCTCCAGCTCCTCCTCCTCCAGCAGCTCCTCCTCCAGCAGCTCCTCCTCTTCAGCAGCCTTTGATCAGACGCTCGACTGGCAACAGCTCAAGTGGATCTGCTTAGAGGCCAAGTGTGTGTGTGTGTGTGTGTGTGTTTAGGCCTTGCACTTCTGCTTTTGTTCAGTTTGTCAGATAACTTTGTTGGTATAAAATACTATTTCATTTAAACTGTTATATTTGGCATTTTTTATGGATTCACCTAAAGAAACTGGAACAAATGAAGTGTTCGTGGTAACAGAGCGTCTAATGACGAGATTAAAAAGGTTTCTGTTATGTGTGGACACAACACTGGTGCATCCTAAGTTCAGAGTTCAGAGGTTAAAAACACTCCTGTGAGTGTTCGTTGACTTATTTGAACCCTCTCATGCTAACAGTCAGGAACGAGGACTACAGTCATTAAACTGTTTCAATGGATCTTCTTTGCATTTCACAATAAATGATAAAAACGTTCACAGCAAAGTGTCCAGTGTTTAGTTGACACTAGCGAGTGTCTCTATAGGTCTACTCGTTTCACTGTTAAACGAACACCTTTGACAGTTTGGAAGATTAAGATTCTAAAAAAGGTTAAGTGATTTAGAGGGCATAGGAGCTGTGGAAGTTTGTACTGAAACTGTAATTTCCACCTTTGGACTATTCTCAAAAGTTTATTTTCAATATAATCAATAATATATATATTTTTTTCCAATGTGTCCTTAATACTCCTTCGTACTTGGGACCACTCTCACGGTTCTGTAGGCGACAGAATTGACCTCATCTCTTCCTCAGTTTGTGTTCAGATTTTTAGCACAAAAAAGCAAAGCTGATTATGGAGCGCCTTGCAGATTTGCAGTGGTCATATCAAAGTGTTTGCAAGCGAAATGAACACACTCAAATCTTTTTTAGATTAAGATTTTAAGATTCTGTGCAAGAACAAGGGTCTGCACCTCACCGTCATGACCTCCAGGTCAGAAGAGCAGTGTCTGTGCACAACAGTGCTGTTGTTACACCAACCTTGGTGCACGTAGATGCAGAGCCCCCTCCTCTGTTCCTCCCAGAGTCACTGTTCCTGTCCCATGTGTGTAGCATGCAGCCTGCTAGCTGCACCGCGGCGTCTGGGATATGTGAATGCAGCCAAGCCTCTGTGATGATAAGCAATAAGGTCTGAATGGCTGCTTCCTCAGCCTAGCCAGCAGTCCAGCCCTGCAGCCTCGCTTTTGTGTCCTCTATCCACACCGTCTGCATTGCCTGATCCACCGTGGTCCCACCGGTCTCGCTATCTTGTGCAGAGTGTTGTGTGTGTGATGAAAGTTGCTGGAGATGGTACAACACGCAAAAAACACGACACAATAAGGCACACATAGGGAGAGCTGCTGTAAGCTGCTGCGTCTGTGCACACCACCATTACGCCCTAAGAAACAACCATGTCCACACTATCATCCAATCAAAAACACTTCAGTTACTAAACGATAAATAAGGTCTGTGGGAGGCTGTCATTGGATCGTTGGTTTGAGAAAAATAGCAGAAGCTCTTATTAATTAAATGTATTCATTTGCAGCTCTGATAGTGCATCCAAGCACAGCAGGGAATCTGAGCGGTGCAGTTGTTAGAGCTGTCGGACTGTTCGAGTGATCAGAAGTCAGTTAAAGTGCTGAAATGCAGGAACTGCAGAGGGTAATGCAAAGATGTGAATAAAATGAGGACATCAGTTTGGGATGAACTGACATTCAATTTAACTAGGACATCCAAGAGGGAAGAGGAGGAGAGGAAATAAGGAGGTGAAACAGGTGAAGGCTGCATATTAGATTAATTAGATTAAACTTTAACAGCAGAGTAAATGTCGGTTATATCAGCGCGTCTGTCTGAGGGTTTGGAGTCTGACTGCAGAGGGTGAGGAGGATGTTCAGCGAGAACAGATATAAGCAGAGAGGAACATAAGGAGGGGAAAGCGTTAAATGTATTTGATGCTTCAGTGATGCTGTGATTTCATGGATGGATGAAGTTGAAGAAAAAGTGAAGAGGATGAGAGGGGAGCTGTTTGACGGGCTGATTTATGAAGGCTATCGCCTGAGATTTAGCAAAACCAGACTCTGGAAAACTGAATGTGTAAGTCCTCGATAAAATCCTTCTGAGCAGCGTGATTGGACGGTGTGACAATAAAACAAGGATTTGTAACTGTGCATCTTTATAACCTTAGAGAGCACTGTGAGTCTGGAGGGGCCAGTGGCCCTTTAACTTACCCTAGTCTCTGATGCTCTGGGTCTCACCCTGTAGGCTGTGCAGAACTTAGATGGAGCCGATGTGTGAGAGGATTAGCCCAGTTCTAACTGCCTCGACCTCCAAATGTCTAGCTTGCTTAATCTGAGAAGAAACCAGAAGTTCGCCCGGTCCCCGTCAGCCACATCTGTTAACTCTATGTTAATAAGATCAGTGCTCTTGGAATATGACTGGGAGAACTAAACCCCAGAGGTCTGTTAGTGAGAGGCTGGCGTGCCTGTAGAAGCTCGTTATACTCATGTCAAAAATAACAAACAACAAAAAGTGAAATAAAATGAAAGAAATCATTAAATATACCACAGATCTGGCGGTTCCCTAGGGGTGGGTAAAGGCGAGACCGCGGATTTCATCACAATAAAGAAATCACATCCATGAAGTGATGAAGGGAGGACTTTCCTCTCTGCACGGCACTACAGAGCGATGTTTGCTGACACGGGCCGGCACAGAGACCGTTTGTCCCCCCAGGCTGTCCCTCTGATCAACACCTGCTGTTACATCATATGTAACATGTGGCATCACTTATGATTTACATAGTTTCTTAAGGCTTTCTGTATCTCTGTCTTGTGATATGTACATATATATATATATTCATTCATTTTGTATACACTGCCTATTATAAAAATCAAAGAAGGTTTATTTTTGTGTGCAGACGGAGCAAAGTGACCTGGAGTGGGTGACTCAGCTCGGTGGGATGTGGGTGCTGTCCTGGTCTTCAGATATTAAAACACGTCTGCTTTTATGAAAGCCTTTGATCGTCTACGAGCAGCTCTGTGGGACTGCAGTCGATCAACTTTGTATCAGGAGGCTCAGGTGGTGCAGCGACAGAGCCCCCACCTGTTACCTGCAGGGCGCTGGGAGCTGACTTCAGGTTTTACTGTGTGATCATGAGGAGGGCGGGAAAGTTTCTACGTCCTCCATCAGTCTGAGAATGTTTATTGTGTAATATTATTATTTATGTGTTTATTACTTCCATCACTCTTCATCTCATTTCATTCCCCTTCATTGGAGCAGTGACGCTGTGATTACATCTCATCCATCTTTAACCCTTTAAACCAGTGGAGGGCAACTCCAGGCCTGGAGGGCTGGTGTCCTGCAGTTTGTAGATGTGTCCTTGATCCATCACAGCTGATTTAAATGGCTAAATGACCTCCTCAACATGTCCTGTAGTTCTCCAGAGGCCTGGTGATGAACTAATCATGTGATTCAGGTGTGCTGACCCAGGCTGAGATCTAAAACCTGCAGGACACCGGCCCTCCAGACCTGGAGGTGGACACCCCTGGTTTGAACCCTAAACCGTCACCGGCGACGGTGAGGGTTCAATTCAATTCAATTCAATTCAATTTTATTTATATAGCGCCAGATCACAACAACAGTCGCCTCAAGGCGCTTAGTACATACAGAGAAAACCCAACAATCATATGACCCCCTATGAGCAAGCACTTTGGCGACGATGGGAAGGAAAAACTCCCTTTTAACAGGAAGAAACCTCCGGCAGAACCAGGCTCAGGGAGGGGCGGGGCCATCTGCTGCGACCGGTTGGGGTGAGAGAAGAAAAGAACAGGATAAAGACATGCTGTGGAAGACAGACAGAGATTAGTAGCAGGTACAATTCAATGCAGAGAGGTCTATTAACACAGTGAGTGAGAAAGGTGACTGGAAAGGAAAACTCAATG
>VUQR01004558.1:2861-26839 GCA_015108515.1 Hemichromis elongatus
GCCCCTCCCTGAGCCTGGTTCTGCTGGAGGTTTCTTCCTGTTAAAAGGGAGTTTTTCCTTCCCATCGTCGCCAAAGTGCTTGCTCATAGGGGGTCATATGATTGTTGGGTTTTCTCTGTATGTACTTTTGTACAATATAAAGCGCCTTGAGGCGACTGTTGTTGTGATCTGGCGCTATATAAATAAAATTGAATTGAATTGAATTAAATGACAGTTTTAGAATTTAGAGATTAATAACAAGTACGATTCGATGCAGAGAGGTCTATTAACACAGTGAGTGAGAAAGGTGACTGAGAAAAATATACTCAGTGCATCATGGGAATCCCCCAGCAGCCTACGTCTATTGCAGCATAACTAAGGAAGGATACAGGGTCACCTGGTCCAGCCCTAACTATACACTTTAGCAAAAAGTAAAGTTTTAAGTCTAATCTTAAAAGTAGAGATAGTGTCTGTCTCCTGAATCCAAACTAAAGCTGGTTCCATAGAAGAGGGGCCTGAAAACTGAAGGCTCCGCCTCCCATTCTACTTTTAAATACTCTAGGAACAACAAGTAAGCCTGCAGTGTGAGAGCGAAGTGCTCTGATAGGGTGATATGGTACTACAAGGTCATTAAGATAAGATGGGGCCTGATTATTTAAGACCACAGGTTCACAAGTCTCTGCCAGCCAGAATTTGTGTGAAACTGTCCCTAATCCGAGCCAGTTTTTAATTTCCTTTAGGATGGTAGAGCTAACCCAGCCACGGGGAGCCATAAACCCATGTAAAAATAGTGCCAATGCCAAGCCCGGATAAATGGGTATGGTTGCATCAGGAAGGGCGTCCGGTGTAAAATCATTGCAAAATCATTCATGGAGATGAGGTTTCCATACCAGATCAGTCAGGGCTTGGGTTAACAACAACCGCCTCCGGTGCTGTTGGCCAACAGTGGTGGAAACGGTGCTACTGTTGGCTGAAGATAAAGGAAGAGGAAAGGGGGAAGGCATGTTAGGAGGCAGTGGGAGAGAAAGAAGAGCAGAAGTTTGGAGATGAGAATGGGGCCTATAAATTTAAAGTGAGAATGTTGGCTGATATGATTGAGGCAATGAAGGAATGAAAATATATTGTCTGTGTAGTTCCATGGTGGACGTTGGAGAGAAGAGCAAGGAAAATCAGTAGAAGCAAGAAATACGTGTGTGTGAATGAGAAGGAGACATTGTAACAGAGGTAGAGAAGGTAGATGAGTTAAAATACCTGGGGTCAAACATCGATACAACAGACAGGCAGGGGTGACTTGTGACAGAAGGACAACAACAAAGGTGAAAGCGAAGGTTTACAAGACGGTAGTGGCCCTTGGTGTGACGGATGGTTTGGAGGCAGTGGTGCTGACAAACAGACGGAAGGACAAGCTGAAGATGCTTAGATTTTCAGTGGGAGTGACCAGAATGGACCAGATTAGAAATGAGCACATCAGCTCAGGTTGAGTGTTTTGGAGACAAAGTTAGAGAGGCAAGGCTAGACTAGATATGTGCAGAGGAGAGAGAGTTGATATATTACAAAGGATGCTAAGGATGGAGTTTCCAGGCAGGAGGAAACGAGGAATAACGCAGAGAAGATTCATTGATGTAGTGGCGTGATGTGGCGCTCCAACATGCTTGGAAATGTCATCAAATTGCTCCTGGCTTGTACAGTAGCTTATTGTTTTGACTCCAAATCATAATCATTTATAGTAAACCACAAAATGCCTTTGATGTATTTAATTTATACCTCATACGCTGCATGGAAAACATTATATATCAGGGTCATGGGAATATTGTTTAACTGGTATTTTTTTATCATCAGAAAAATAAAACCTCTTTTTAATTGCTATTTAATATAATAACTTTCTCTCACTACCTTCAATTTCATTGGATCATTTAAAGCAAAAGTCTTTCATAGTGAAGAAACCCCAAAAAGGCCCATAGCTTGGGCCCAGCAGCACTGCCACTATCTGCACTATTGGCAAAAATCGAGTCGCACAGCTGATGCAATGCATTGAAAAAGCTTTGTGAGATGCTTCTTGCATAACACAGTTTTGTTATACTTCACTGAACTAACCACACATGCACAGAGTGCTTCTGATGCCTGTGGACCACAGAGGAAGCAACTGGCCAAGGAGGAAGTGAGCATGTTACTAGTATGGGGGGCCAAGGGGAAGAAGAAGTGTTAAAGTTATAAGCCGAGTGGGAACGGTGCATTTAGGGGGCATCCTGTGCACAACAAATGCTTCCTGATCCTGCCCCCAACGTTGCAAAACAAGCAGAGGACGGGCAGCGGAGAGCAGAGGAAAACGGAGAACTCAAATCTCCCGACGTGAACCTGCTAACAACTACACACAGGTGGAAACTATACAGTACCCACGGGAAATTACAGCCAGCTCCTATATAGGTCCTCACGCTCCCGAATGGAAAAGCTATGTTTTTCATTTTAGCAGGAACATTCCTGAACACACACATGCACCCTCCTGACTTGCAGTACGGATAGCTTATTAAACGGCAAAGAACATCAGATTACTGGACATTATGAAATTATTGAATAAAATCTGTGATGCAACAGAGCAGCAGGATCGACAAAGCCATGTTCCTGGCTCTCCGCCGGCCTTTATCAGCCACAGGTTGTGCAGTGCTGTACCTGAAGCCGACAGTGATCTGACGAGGCTCATCAGAATCGAGATAATAGGTGCAGAATGTTTTCATGCCTGGATCTGGGCATATGCACTTCTCTTCAGTCTGGGTTTTCTGTTTCTGGCTTGGGAACTGTTTTCATCAAGGGTTTTAGGCTTAAACTGAAAAATGTGAAATAAGCCGGAGAGTGGGAGAAAAAGAGGATGTTTGCAGTCATCGGCGAAGTTTAGGAGTAGAGCAGTGTTTAATGGTTAATGGGAGAGCGGTACTTCACATAAGTTGAAGAAATCCCCTTTATTCAGAGGGAAATGAAATCAAACAAACAAAATAAGAGACCATGAATAGAAATAAATTAGGATTCCTAAACGTGCTGCAAGCAAAAATGAAATAACAGCTGCAGCTGGGACACACCTGCACGAGCAGGAAGTAGCTTAAAAAGTAAAAGCTTTCCCGAGACGATCACCTCAGCGAGCAGCAAATACTTTCTTCTTCTCAGGAATCTTGTTTCCTGTCTATTACTGGACAGTAATGTCAGCTGTGCACGAAAGGCAGGAAAAATTAAGGAAAAAATAGGATGTGGAAAAATAAAAACATTCACTGTTTAGTCACACAGCAACAAAAAGGCGTTTTATAATATTTGCATTTGTGCACTAAAAGGAGAGTGTAGACTTTTTCCATTTGACTGTAAATTGTTTATAGTGACAAAGATTTTATGGAAAAGTCAACATCTGATGATGTACGCCTACCTTAAATATATTACTGCATGCAGATTAAATACAATTTTAAAAAATTAACCGAGCTCTGCATCACTAGACTTGGCTACTCTGGACAAATCTGCAGCCGTTATCTGACAGAATAATAAAAAAAAAGGGTGAGCTTGTGTTTACAGAGTCTGGTCATCTGGACAGATGGAGATAGTTTGAAATTTCTCAATTTCGGCTAATATTAGCCAGAAGAAAAGGCTGGATTTAGCTGAACATCTTCAGCAGATGGACGATGCAGACAGGAGAGCAGACTGGAGGAACTGCAGAGATAAAAGGTCGATCCAGGAGCAGAATAGTACCGCCAACACCAACCTGGTAGCAGGAACAGGCTTCAGTGACTCTGGAGGTAGAGCAAACATGGCCGTAGCTAATGCTAGCAGGCTCTGGGCAGGAAAGGTGATTTGAGGTTGGCTTGGCCCTTAAAAAATGGAAGTGGAGCGTTGTTAACCAGAGTGCAGGGTGGGCAGCAGTGAGAAGAAGAAGTGCTGGATCTAGAGCAGCCAAGTTTTAAGGGATTTAACTGCTCAAGAAAAGAAAAAAATCCTGTGACCGTGGTGTCTTTTTGCAACGTTTTTTTTTTAATATGAAAGCAATACAGAGGTGGGACGAGAAGAAGAGAAGCAAAAAAGGCGAAGCAGACAAAGTCAGAGTTTTCATTTTGCTGGTTAATGTTGAAAACTTTGGGGAGTACGTGTTTAAGCTTCACTGCCATCTGATTCCTAAAGCTGGTATATTCCTGTGTGTCCTCTCAGACACGTACGGGCCTGCCTGTCTGGTCCAGAGGGGCTGTAGGTGCCCCTGCTGTGCCTACGTGATGTGACCCAGTGCCAAAGCATGCGTACCACCCCTGCCAAAGGCCACCCCTCTGGCTTTTGTTTGGTCGGCTGGCACTGACAGGTTCAGCTGTTATCAGACCTCCTGTAGCAATCACACCTCACACGCCCTGGAAAGAGGGGCTGATGCACACAGCATACCAGGACCACCCTGCTGCTGTTTTCTCCCTCGCTCTTTCATCAGTTACTTGTGTTTGTGTTAACAGTCAGAGCTGAATACTGCAGTTGTCTGAAATCAACAGTGAACTCGGTCGCAAGCAATTGACAGTGACCGCTGAAGAATTCTGATAATGGACCATCATTAGAACAAAGTGAGCTGCAGCCTGTCCCTCTGCTGAGAACAACCTGCACACAACATTTGATCAAAGGCTACACACATCACACGACAACACACCTGGATTTGTTCCACATGCTAACCTACAATGAAGAGCATTGGCAAATTTACTGGGACCCTGCAACACGAATTATTTGAGGTTTGAAGAGAACAATGCATCCTCTCTCTAGGCTCCAGATTCATTGCATATGCACCTCTCATATCTACAGACCAAAGATATGTGTGACTTAAATCTAAATGACACTAGTGGGAATTACAAGCAATATGCATGGTGTATGTTCTGTGTGCAATAAATTTCCAGAATAAGACCAGGCCAGCAAAAAATATTATATCATTATTCAAAGGATGCATTATGATTATATTCCACAGCTTAGAAATGATCCCAGAGCAACCAGCAATACTTTACAGTCCATCCAGACATTGGCAATAAGCATTCTCTTACATGAAAAACCGAATGCTTAAAGGTGACTGGGCAGTATCTGGAAATGATGATAGCTCAAAGAATACATATTACAAGACAGATCAAATGTTAAAATCTCCGTTCTCGATGCCTAAAAACACCTTCAGAGACCCGCCCGTTAAAGTGGTTGAACTCCAACTTTAAAAAAGTTGGGTTGGTTGGTTTAAAATGTAAATAAAAACAGAATGCAATGGTTTTCAAATCTCTTAAACTCAATGCACAACATTTTCATTTCAATATGAGCTCATTTTGAGTTTGATGGTAGCAACATGTCTCGTAAAGGTTGGGATAGGGCCATGTCTACCACTGAGCTGCATCCCCTCTTCATTTAACAACACTCTGGAAACATCTGGGAACTGAGGAGACCAGCTGCTGGTCCTTTGGGAGGAATTTTGTCTGGTTTTCTAGCTGCTCTATAGCCTTCTGTCCTATTTTCTTATTTAAAATTGATGTTTTCTGCAGGCAGGCCGGCTAAGCACCCAAACGTTTCTACTACGAAGCCATGCTGTTGTAGTAGCTGCAGTATGTGGTTTAGTATCGTCTGGCTGAACTGTGCAGGGCCTGGAGGACATGTTGCTCTAAAACCTGCATATACATTTCAGCACTGATGGTGTTTGGATGTGAACCAGCAGCTCAAACTTGAGACACAACAACCATAAAGATGCTTCAGCCACAACAACGAAGAATGAGGATCTGAGTCAGTAATGTTGAGCTCCAAGTGTTGATGGTAATCATGTGCTCTATTTGTGTATCACAGATATGATTAATGCGCTTTGATATGGCCTCCATCAGCGCTGACCTTCACACAGACGATTTACAGACCGCCGAGTGTGACCAACCTGATACCGTCCGCTGAGCCTCGCTCACACGTCTCACAGTGACTGCTCCGAGGTCGCGCAAGTTCAGGGCCGCCGAAGTAGGAACTGAGGATTATGTCCGCTCTCCAACAATTCAGCGCAGTGGCGCCGTGAAACTCTACCTGGTAACAACAAGGCACCTCCGTGCTTGAAGGGACAAATTAGAGGTGACAGTGAAAGGATCCGGCTGCATGCTCGGGGTCAACAGCCTCGGTAAGGCTTCTCAAGCTCTTTGATGTAAACAACCTCTGGAGTCACAAGCTAACGTGGCCTTCACGTGTATGGAGGCAGCATCTTGTTACAGAAGCACGACACGAGAACGCGGCGTCTTCACCACAACCAAAGGTTTATTTTCTAATTTTAAAGAAACCTCTAAATAGCAAAGAATATCACGTACACAGAGAGGTGCTATTTATTACTGACATCAAACAATATTCAGACGATTCAGAGAGTGAGTTTTAACAAGACTGAAGACAAATCTTGACATGCGTCAGGTTCAGGGTTGTGATTGGGTTTGAAAACAGGTTTATTTTCCCAAACTAGACGATGTCACCTTTCAAATGAATTCTCAGTTCCCATTCATGTTGGTATTTCAGTTTTTCTGTTGAGATCTAATTTTTGCCATTAATATAGTGAGAAGAGCAGCCTGAGCAGAGAGCTCAGACCTCCATCTCCCCCGCAACCTTCCCCATCTCCTCTGGTCAAATAGACATTTCCCTAGTGTGTCCTGGGTCTGCCCCGGGGCCCCTCCTGCAACGACATTCCTGACACACCTCACACCTGCCTCACCCTGGACCCCCCCCCCAAACCCAGACCAAGCACGCACTCCGGTGGACCCATCACCCACTGCGGGCCTGTAGAGAGCCCAGGAAATTGATAGCATTAAATATAAACATATATTTAAAGGGTTAAATTGGATCTTTCCAGACAAATTTAGGTCTATTTTGTCTTGTTGTCGTTCTTTCATCTTACATAAATAAATCAGTTTTATGCTCTTGTTAACACCCTTGCAGTGAAAACTATATAAATATATGATCTTAGGTTCAGTTTAGAAAAAGCACAACCTGCAGGGAGAATTGCATGATGGCAGGTGTTATCCACCTGGAACCTCAGAGTGGATAACACTTTCCACATGTAATGGTAGAGTAAAGTTGGATCAACAGCTCTGAAACAGTTTAATTAAAAACTGATTATTGTTCTCATGAAGGCCGGCTTTACTGCCCGGCTGTTTATTAGGCTCCATTAGTTTCAGCCAGGTGTGCCTAATAAACTGGGTCTTTTGAGTTTATTTTATTTGTCATTGCCTGTAACGGACACAAATACAAGAACAGCAGTACAGCAAGTAGATGGACTATAAACTTAAATAAGCGAAATCTGCAAACTTTTCAATAGCCATAAGTTAATACGTCCAGAAAGACCTCTTGTGATTAAATATAAGACTACAGAAACTCTGAACAATGGCATTTTCCATCGGCCGAAAACATCATGTCAGCAGAATCTAAAATAAGAGCCTCACGCTGTCCACAAGTCATGGAATTGTTTCACATGGTAGACCACAGGGAAGATTTGATTCCCACAGTGTAAACTTCCCAGACAAATCCACGCGAAGGTTAGCAGAAAGCAGAGCAGCAGAGATGTTTGGCAGCCGCACACAATTTCTCCCCTTCTGCTTCCATTGTATGCTCCTCTCTATTTCCACTCACTCTTCCTCTGTGTAACTTAAGACCCCCCCCGACACCGGCTCGGGGTAAAACTGGAACATCAAAGGGGACTTGCTGAAAGGATAAAAAAAGCCAGGAGTTGGTGTATTCTTTCCCCTCCATGCTGCCGCTGCTGCTTCGACCCGTCACGTTTTTTCCGTCTAAAAACCCGGGCCGATCGGGTTCCCTGACTCCGGCTTCTTTCCCTTGTTAAAAAGAAAATAGAAAGCGTTAAATTTAGATTAGCTGAATATCTACCCGGAAACTTCTGCACTTGCTGGGCTCATTATGTCTGTCTGTCTATCTTTATATGCATCCCTTCAAATAGCAAGTGTGAAAAGCTGGGTTGATCTTGATTGATGGGTTTGAGCAACTGAAAGCTCCAAAACAACTGGAGATATTAGAGGGTTATAATAAAAAGGGTTTTAAGCTGTCTCATAAAGGAATCAATCAACGAGTCTGTTTAAAGTATGTTTGGTTATTTTGAATAACTACATACAGAATGTGGCAGTTTTCTGATTGCACATGCAAACCATACGAGGGACCATCCAGCCTGTCTGGATGCTGACTTTTCCAGGTGTGCCAAGGCTGTGGATGCACAAAGTGTGTTTTAATCAGATGGATGCAGATGCATTTGTGCATTTTTTTGGTGCTCTGCTGGATATTATAGCCAATGTGGAGAGAGCAGACGAGAGTCAGGCCTTGTGCATGGATTCAGACGAGTCTGTAATATCAGTAGAAAGAAAACAGCAGCCAGAACAACCGTCAGCACACCAGGAAATGTCCGAGCGGCCAGTTTGCTAACGAATGAGTCTATACAATGTCTCGGAAGCATTTTACCTTTAATCACATGAAACTTTATTTTTTGTTTCTTACTTATTTACTGACCAAATTTGAATGTAAGTAGATCCTGTATTTTTTTTCTGAAACAATCATTTCTTGTGCATGCCTTTTATTGAGGACTTTGCATGAAAGGAAACTGAGCGTTCAAACATCTACAGGTGTGCAGACAGTTTGTGCTTCTTTTGAGAATTTATAGACTTTATCGCTTTAATTAATCGCAAATCAAAATAATTATTGTACACCAGAAATTCTCTGAAGACTAAAGGTGCACGAGTACCTGTGATTATATGTAGGCTCTTTGTTTGCAGTGCTGCCGGTGAAACACTAGGGGATGATGCACGTGTCAAAGCACGTTTCTTAACCGCTTTGTAATGTTTTTTGTCAAACGGAGTCTTAATGAAAATTAAATACCAGCCGATTGTGGCCGCTCTGAGTCGTGCTGTGAATACATCATCTCTGTTTGTTGCGTTGTCTTGCTGATCATACATCAAGATACGCATCAAACTCTGTGAGTAGGACAGATGCGCAGATGGCTAATTAATGCTAAAAATAAGCCTAATTTGCTGCCCTCTCTCTCTCCTTACCATCCTTCGATCCACCTCGCCCTGTTGGCACAATAATGACTCAGCGTGCTTTGTTTGGAGGCTGCACACGGCTTATTTCCAGGTCATAATCACTCCACTGTGACTGACGTGGCCCATTTGAACCCAACCTTCCCCTAATATTTACACAGCGAGATTCGGAAAAAAAACAATACGATACCACGCAGGTGTTTCTTTTTGTAGCCGTGGAAAACTGGCTAACAAGAGGTGCAAATACTCTGTTATTCCCGGTTGAGATCCTTAATGGGAATCATTCTGTTAATAGGAAAGGTGGGAAACACCACCAGAGTAACTGAAGCCTGGGCATCTCTGACACGGGCTCACGAGGAACTATTTTTGAATGAAGCCTTCAAGAGAAAGGCTGCGCTCATAATTTACCTGTCAGTAAAGGGGGACAGCTGCCAGTCCACGAAATACTGGCACAGACACATGCAAGCAGAGGTCAGAGGAGGTAACAGTGGCTGTTAGGACTTCCCTAAAGAGATGCATTTCTAGGAAGCTGCATCATCTCTTACTTTAATGCCATCAGAGTTGATTTACCAAGATTGGGTAAGAGTTTACTATAACTTCTCTTTTGGGAAAATTACCACAAAGGAAGAGCCCAGCATAGTTCAGACTGATGGGATTAGCTTTCAATCAAGCGACATGATGATCATCTGCACGATGTCCTTCAGTTTACACTGTAATGCTTCAAAACGTCACACGAAAACTAAAGTGGAACTTTAACTCATTAAGGGAAACTTCACTGTTGTCAAATTTAATCAAAACTAAACTAACAGAAGGGAGAAGTGGATGAAAGTCATAAATGTCATCATTTCAGACTTTTCAAGTTTAGAAAACACTTATTCTTTAGTTCATTTCAGTTATACTGCACAAAATGTCATGGTGGAAAAGTCTTAATGACTCAGGAGGCTGAAATGTGTCTGTGGATGCAAAATAACAGAATAACCGTCTAGAATTCAAATTTAATTGTTTATGTAGTGACATGGATCATACTGCTATTAAACCGTTCGGTTGCTCAGGCTAAGCGTGAAAGACTGCAGCTTCACAATAACTTCTTCTCCCACCAGGTCACTGAGGTTGTCCTCGCTGTAACGCCCCTCTCTCTGCCAGGCGAAACAATTCAAAGCTTGACCAAACAAGACGCCATCTGTTCAGTCAAGCTGCAAAATCCAGAAGTTTCTGCACGCCGTCCCCTTCGGTCAGCCACCGCGGTCACAAGCAGTGGGTTCGCCTGTATTTCAGTGCTCAGTGGACTCCCATGAAGGTTTTTGTGTGTGTTTTCACCTTTCATTGCTCATCCAAGTAACTTCTTCGGTATTCCATTATGAAATAGAAGAGAAAAATGTGTTTTTGAATGAACCCATAAAGATTTAGTGAGTGAGGCTTGATGCAGTAATAAAGTCACATAAACGTCCACGGAAATTGGGGCAAACATTTATTCTATTTACGCTGGAATTTCCCCTCATTTCATTTATTACTTCAAATTACTGCAGATATTTTAGCACTCATTTAAAGGTAAATTTATGTGAGTGGTCCAATGGTCATAAATCATCAGAAGAAGTACTTCTGTGTTTAATTAAGTTAAAAGACATCATCTTATTAAACTTTTACTCCGGAGTTTCAGGTTTCAAATGTTGCACATTTAATCAGATAAGACTGAGCAGCTCTGGAGGCCTCGCGGTGAAGGCCGTGCACAGACACGGGCCGGCAGCGCTGCAGGGCCGAGCCGCGATAAACTTTTAGCAGAGGTGACGTTGGCCAGCGTCCGGCCTGAGCCGAGCGGCCAGCTTGCTTGTAAACAGCTCCTCCACTGTGTCACACCGACTCCCGCAGCAGCTGGTTCCGCCTATTGTTCCCGACTCCCGGTGAAAGCGTCATGCTGACACCTCTCAAGGGTGTCCCCAGAGCAACCCAAGGCTCCTCGTTCACACAGTTCATCTCAATCTGTCAGAAAATAATAGAGGCCTGTAACGGAGAACTCCCAACGACGTGGAGAGACTGAAACTCGGATGAATGAGAACATAAATGATGACAAAGCACGAAATGCATCGCCTCAAAAATTGAAAGCGATACTTTTTTTGTAAAGACTCAACTTTTCTGTGAAATCTATTAATACATTTATGATTGTTTTTTATTCCACTACTCCATTGTTTTGTCTTGGCTGCCTTCCCTTACCTGCAGCCATTCCCATAAACACGCACATGCCACAAGCACACCGAGCAACACAATTACACTAAACTACAACCTGCTGCACATTTTCACAATATGATACATTTTTGTGTTTATGGGTGTGACAGTGCTGCAGACATCAGAAAATCTTACCCCGTTAAGGTTTTTTCAGTAATCTTCAGTAATTTAAAAAGTATAATAAAATATTTTACACTGTGTAGTAAACGCCAGCATTTTACTGTATGTGCTGTACAAACAGGTCACAGAATACTTAAACTACAGTAATAGAAGTATAAACTGTATAAATGTATGGTTACATTCCTGCTACTCATCTGTTTTCCTTACCTGTCACAAGTCAGAGAAATAAAATCTACAAAAAAGTCACATTTACTTTAAAAATGTAATAATTTTATCTTCCAAAAATGAAAAAACACACTTTTTAAAAAGTCCATTTATCACTTTGATATTTGAGTTTTATTTGTGTTGAATAGCCGCCCACAGAGTAACGCATTCAGATACAGCCTGCTGTTGAAGGACGCGTCCACGTTGCATACTTGTGCTAAAGCCTCAGCTCAGTCCTGCATCAGATTAGCAGCGGCAATGGTGAAATGTTGTGTGCGAGCCACAGCCCACATTTTGTGGGTGTGTTTGTGAGCCTGCAGCAGCTCGGACGGGCCGTCAGTTGTTCGTGCAGAAATGTCAGTCGGACAGGTGCACTGTACCGCCACAGCAGCGCCTGCGGGCTGCTGCGGGGCAAACACAGACGATCACTCTGGGGTTGAAAGCTGTGAGCAAACTGGTGGATAAAACCCCCCCAAAGCTACCAGGCTGTGACCTCTTTGACCTTGACGTCTGCATGTTGCCAGAATGTTTACGTCGTGTTTTTCTTTGGTCACCGAGGGACGAGATTACAGGAAATTTGCCTGAGGCCCTGAATCCGGCCCTTCCTTCTATCTTTTTCCTGAAGTTAGGAAGTCCCTTGATATATTTAGATCACAGCTGTCCACCATGGAAATATCCAAGGCTCCCAAATGACTCATGGAGGGTGAGAGCAAATAAGTTAAAAGGTAAACTCACGCCAGAGCCAAACAAGGTCGAAGAGGCGGCGTTAATTCAGAAACACTGACCACACAAATGAAACTGATCCCGATGTTGTTTGTTGGTGTACGGCAAATTGCAGTAGCTCTTTGGATGCTTTTCATCGTTTCAAATTCAAATTAGCAGGAAGGCAAAAGTCTCCAAAATGTGGAGATTATTACTTGAAGCCCATGTGTGACCTCGTGCACTGGGAAACAACTATGGGTTCATTTTTATTTTAAAGACTGAAATGTTAAGGGAAAAAAACACAGAGCATAACATTTTGGGTGTTTTTTTTTTTAAATTTATTTTTGTATTGTTTGGGAGAAAAAACGCAAGAAAAATCAATAAATGAGCCTGAAACCATTAAAACGTTCGCTGTTTGGATCAGAGGAATCGGAGCTGAGTGCATCAAAGCGGACATTCACATTTTGTACATTACTGCACAGACACGTGTTTGAGGTTTGTGACACACAAGCATCTGCAAAGCTGGTTATGGAGCCATGTGCACGGTCTGCTTCTTATACAGTGTTTTTCTTCTTTACATGTCCATTAAAATCACTTTAGACAACCTGCATCATTCACCGATCACACACATGCATGCACTTTTTTCTACCACCAAATGCTCCCTCTCTAACATTCACACTCGGGGTTCGTGCACACTTTGCTGAGCAGAGCAGCCAGGGATCAAACCACCAACCTTCCAGATGACCTGCTTTACTTCCTGAGTCACGGAGGCAGATAAAGTATCATCAGTAGGAAGTTCTAGTCAACAGAACTAGAAAAGCGCCATATAAATGTTTCTCTATTCCCGTGGTTATCTAGAAGCTCTAACGTGGTCGGAGGTGTGGGCGTGAGCGTGTGGATGTTGGTCTGTGATTTTAAATAAGAATACCCTGGGACAGGCGCTAAAGGTGACTTTATGGTCGCTGTATGGGTTGAGGCCACGTCCACACTAGTCGGGAAAGTTTTAGAAACGAAGCTTTCGTCTGGAAACGCTCCGCGTCCACACAAGCGTTTTGACTCGTTTTCACACAGTTGTGCGTCCGCATTAAAATGGCCAGATACGATTACGCTGCGTCATTTCCATCTGTTGTTTATTTACTTTCCGGCTCTTTAAAACGTGGCGGCGAAATGGCGAGAAAAAGCACCGAATGTTTCGAATGGAATGATGACGAGGTGGAGTTGTTGCTCCGAGTCACAAATGAGTTCATATTAATCTTCAACACGGCCACTAAAAACAAAACAACTGCTGTACGATGCCGTCTGACCATCTTGGTTGAAGTGGTCACATGACTGCATCATATGACTAACATACGTCATCATTTTGGAATGTCTCCGGTTTGGCCGTCCACACTGCGCCCAAACGCTGCGTTTCCAAACAAAGACGTATTAGTGTGGACGTAGCCTGAGTCAGAAGCCTAAACCATAGGTGCCGCCACTCAGACAAAACCTCCACAGTAGCGCTGGTGTAGCAGTAGAAGAAGCTGAAACTGATCTAATCTAATATTTGCATGTTTTACACTCCTGTCACCCGGTGCACCACCACCCAAAACATCACTCGACTGTGGCTGACTTGATGAGCAGCTGAGAAAGTGGACGGACTGAGGAATCATCCCTCGATGACGAGAAGCCCGAGAAATGAAAACCGATTGTGCCGAAAAGCCTGAAAAAGAAAGTAAAATAAAAAGTGAATGCTCGTTCATCTTTATTGGTTTTTATAGCCGGCAGATGCTTTTGACCATTAGCTGCTCTTCCCGAGGATTTCCCACAGTTCCGTGTGGTTCCTAACCACGCTGACCTCTGTAATAAGTGCATTCCCTGCAACCAGCTGGCATGCTGCTTCTGTGAGAGAGCAGCGTGTGAGAAGGGAAAAAGGGTGTGACGGACAGGAGACAATCACCGTCGGAGGGTTGACATCCGTTTTTAGACTCCGCTGACCCGTTTCCAGTATCATCCAAAGATTCCAGAGGATCTGGGAGTGTTTCAGCCACTGCTGCAGGAAGGGCAGTGCAACTGCTCTGCAACATGACACTCTATCAAAGAGCCTCTGAAAATAAGGATTTTATCCTCGTGTAATAGAGGTGGTTTTATGTGGAGGTTATTGAGGCTGTGTGCCCTCACCTTCCTGTAATTGTCCCAGTCATGCTCCCGTTTCCATGACTGAGCAGAAACTGTGCGTGAGTGTGATCTGATTTACAGCAGCCACATGTGAACCGGGGCTTGTAAAGCTCCCTGACCCACATGTGGAAACTGAAAGCTGCTGAATTTCTCATAGAAAGCGATTTGCTCATCACACATTGCTTTGTAGCCGGCGGTGGGTCACTGGGGGGTATTCCAGGCCCCCTGTCACATGTCAGGATGGTAAATACATATGATACCGGTGGTTAAGTGGTTGCCTCACAACGTGCTCATCAGGCTTGTTCGGGTTTGGTGCGGAAACTCTGGTTTCTCCAGCTCTAAAACTAAAAAAAATCAAATCAAATAAGCGCTGTTGTTTGAGATGCATGCTGTAATATCACAGTATGAGTCCACAGTCAGAGGCCATAAGAAGATGATTGGTAACCTTCACTAAAGCTGTTTCTGTGCTGTGATGAGCTCTGAAACCTGATTGAAACTCTTCAAATAAGCAATTCCTCTGCAGATGATCTGTTAACTGTTTGACAACTACTCTTTCTAGAATTTTAGAGATAAAAGGAAGGTTGGAGATTGGCCTATAATTAGCTAAGACAGCTGGGACTAAGACCGTTGGGTCTGTTGACGGCTTTTTAAGCAACGATTTAACTACATTATTAGAGACAGGTTGATCATGTTCAACCAATGTCCAAAGACAAACGTTGCATGCCTGGAGAACTACTGCTCAAGCCCACTTTAAAAATACACTTTGGTTCCTTGGAAGCAAAAAGAAATAAGGGCTCAAGAGTTTTGCACAGCTCTGTACTTCATTCATTCTGTTTAGTCGGAGTTGATGAGTCTATAGTTGGCTCTGAGAGGGTCAGCCCTGGCTAAGGTCGAGTTAGGGTTAGGCAGCTAAATCAGATGGTCAGGTTTATAGTTCACACTAAACTATGACTGCCTTACTCGAAGTTTTCACCTTGATGCTCCCTGAATGATCTTTACGCTGGGTACAGCTGTATTTTGTGTGACTATGATTATGACCGGTCAAAGAAGAAGTGCTGCCCTACTTTCTGAGCCAGCCCGCACACCTGTTTCCCATTTACTCGCCAGTCCTCGGGTTAAAAGGCCAGCTAAAACTGCTGCTTTCTGCCAGATCATTGTCCGATCATTGTGGTGGTATCAGGCTTGCAAACCTGTGACTTTCTTTAGTGAGTGCTTCCTAGTTTTCGGACCTTGTTCTCTTTACCTTGGCTGGATCCTCTTCTCTGACTTACTTGCAAACAAAGATCTGGCAGTTCTTCATTTACGCTCACTCTGCAACATTCACCTGCACAGCGCCTGTCCTCTGCAACTGCCTCCCTCACCGGCACTTAAAAAGAGATTTTTCTCATCTCAATTCATTCCTCAGACTTGCTATAGATGCTGAAGGACACGAGAGGGTCTTTCCAATTGAACGAGGAGCAACAGAGACTGTGGTGAGGAAAGAAGGAGTCAGAGAAGCTAGCTACAGCAATAAAACCATAAAGCTATAACCCATTCTTGGCCACAAATAAAATAATAAAAGAAAATGCTAAAAAGAAAAGATTTACAACTGTGGAGCCAACCAGACAGATCAAGTCCCCAGAGCCTCCTGAAACCAGCCTAAAAGTCAGATTTAAAAAGTCCAGTGAAAGTTTGCAGGGCTAGGCAGCGTTCACGCTCATGGAGCAACCCCTCCCATTCCAGACTCTGACCTCCTGTCCCGAGAGAAGTGGCAACAGTCAGTTGGCCAAGCCAACACCAGTCTGGTTTGAATACTCCGCTCGTTCTGTCACAGCACAAAAACCAGGACGCTGTTCCTTCCTTTCTTGTCCGCCTGCTCCGACTGCAGCATCCTCGCGGCCTCCGTACGATAGTCCAGGCAAAGAAATTCAAATTTGCCGCCATCCGTGTTTGCATGAGCTGTAAATTTCTCCACTGTGTCAACTAATCATTCTCTTAATTGCGAAGTTGGATAGGAAGTGGGTAGGAAGTAGCTATACTTTCAAAATCAAAGCATGCAAAAAAATTCTAACAAAGCTACAATATAAAAGATCCAGAATAAACCATTAACATTACTACAATACCATAACTAAAACACCATTGACCTATTCTCTGACAGTCCTCTGGCGCTCCTCTATTTGAACCCCCGTGTTGTGAAACACCCAACTTTACTTACCTGCAGGGTTAAAGAGGGCTGGAATGGCAGATAATATCACCCGACACACAAACTGTCACAAAACGAGTCCTCTAGTTAAGTGTAGACTCGCTGTATGTCCAAGGGGTGGGAGAGTGGATTTCCTCACAAACGTTATGAAGAAACATAGTTTTTAGTTGTAAAAAAAAATAGATATAAGCGCTCATAGTACTGCTTCACCCCAACAGAGCACGTCGCTCTCGCACTGCAGGCGTACATGTTGTTCCTAAAGTAAATAAAAGTAGAACGGGAGGCAGAGGCTTCAGGTTTCAGGCACCTCTTCTATGGAACCAGTGATAGGTGTAGGCTGCTGGGGGCATCCTACATCATAAATTATTATTAATTTCTTTGTCTCTTCCACAGCGTGTCTTTTGTCCTGTCTTCCTCCCTTCCCACCACTTCCCTCCCTGAGCCTGGTTCTGCTGAATTTTGTTAGCTAAACCCACAAAGAGCGAACACGAGTGGTTATTGGAGCAGCAGCACAGGTTAGCAGATTATCGCCTCGCAAAACAAATTATTTTGTATTGAAGCCAGGACCATCTTTTCTCCATCATGCACATCCCTGCTTTCCCAAATCCAGACTGTACATTTTGTTAATCTAAAGAGTTAAACTTCCATCAGTGTTTTTGAGTCTCTCGCTCTTGAGGCCACTTGTTCTTACAATTATGACAGAAACTAGGCGTCTAATCCAAATGTACTCAATTTGGAGAAAATTGGCAAATAAAATGGAAATTAATACCACTTTGCAGTTCAGGTGGACAGCCACAAATCCTTAGGAGAAAAAAGAAAAAAGATTCAATCTGGGAATAATTTTCAAAATGTTCCCAGGGCATAGCTGTGTTCTCGTTCTTTTAACTAATGATTTCTTCACATTAACTTGTACATTTATCAGTGGAATTCACAAAGGCCTCATTTGCCTTTTAACAGCTCTGACACAGCAGGATTGATAACAGTGTGTTCTCCCCAAAAATCCCTTTCTTTTAATTACATTGTCATGCTGCTTAAATAAACTGGTACCACACGCAAGTATGCACAGCTCATTAGCTGCAAACCAAATGTTTGATGCGAGTAAAAGATGACTTCCTTCACCACCTTAAAGATGTGAAAACAGGTCTGATCGTATAAAAAGTCTTAAATAAGCACAATTACTAATTGTAGAGCACCGACTGGTTTTCCTTTTCATTTAAGAAACCACACTGTCGCCGTGATAAACGTGTGTCACCGGCATGAAACATTTTAGTTTCTGAATGTCAATCAATGGCATTTAATGGCAAAGGGTTTCTGATCAGCAGCTTTGTGAGGAAATAACAGGTTTATATTTTTCATAAAGATCTAAAGGGGCACATTGAGAAGCTTCCTGGAAAGTGCAGACAAAGCTTATCTTTGATTCTCTTTGGCCTCCCACGATCACAAAAGACACAACACAAAAGAGATTCGGGGGGGTTGAAACAGGTAAGGCGACTCCAGGTCAGAGGTCGTCTGTCCTGGGCAAGTTCAAAACTACTCGTTTGACGCCACGGTCTGCTCACATTTCCACATGAGAATTGTTATATCTGCTTACACAGCGTCTCGGCCAGCCTTTAAATCTCGCTTGTCTTTCACCTGATTCTCATATATTCTCACTTTAGTTGGTAATCTTTCCAGAATTCAAATATTTAATGAAATAAGTGACTGTATGAGAAACCAAGCTTTGGAAATAAATGCACTCTATATGGAGATACTAAAATGATACCTTTTAAGTTCATTCTTGCACCGTAAAATCGCAAGTTGGCTTTACTCGACCTCTCTGGCTACTTCGAAACAGTGGACAATAAAACCAGGCTTCCTTCAAAATAAATGACTTAAAGTCAAGTTACTAACAAAAGTTAATGCAAAATTACTTTTTAGCAAATTGTACAGAAACAATTATTTAGTTTAATTGCCATTATGATGTCGCATACAGGGATGTCTGTTACATCATAATGACGGCAGATTGCTGTTTCCTCTCACGTCAGACTGCAGACTTATAGGAACGGTGCTTTGATTGCACTTTTATCCCATAAGGACTCAAAAAACACACCGAAGTATAAAATCAGTTGAACTGATCTCCGTAAAGATCCCAGCACTGACCATTTTTTTCCGGTCTGTTTGCGGAAAAAAGAAACTGAAACTCCACGAAAAAGCAAAAAATTTGACAAATTTCCAAAAGCTGCTTTTCCCATTGTGATGCTCCGTGCAGTTATCACTCTGTGCTAGAAGTCAGGGTCACAATTTCATAGAGCAGCTGTCACATTTCAGATATCTAAAAGGAGCAGAACACATGGAGAGGCTGCATTTCCAAACAGAAGGACTTTCATGCTGAAAGCTTGGCCCTGCCTGTGTTGTCAGCACTAAACATGCACAATATGCACAATGTGAACTATGAGCCAAACTGCCGAGAGTGCAGGCAGCTACATGTCTCTGTGGACATCAACATTGCTACTAATAATTTTATTATTTCAGCCCAGATAAAAGCAGACTGATATTTTGTGCTGCACTGTCCAATCTCATTGATTTTAAAGGTGAAACATCAGATCTCAAAAAATCTCAAAAGCATGGATGAGATTCTGGGACAAGCAGCTAATCTAGGACAGGAGTGCCCAATCCCAGCCCTGCTCCAGCACAGCTGAATCAAATGTTTGATGACCTCTTCAGCATGCCATCAAGTTTGGCAAAGGCCTGATAACAAGCTATTCATTTGATTCAGGTGTGTGGGAACAAGGATGCATCTAAAAGCTGCAGGACGGTGGCTATGGAGGACTGGGATTGGGCACCCATGATCTAAGAGAACTGGGCAGCGCTGCAGAAGGTCCTTAACCCGTCAGCAGGACCAGTATCTGCTCCTTTGTGATGGAGGAACACTGACAAAATGCAGGACATGTGAATGAACAATGGCAGCTCTCCCTAAAGTCGTGTGCGGTGTTCCTGACTGTGGCTCTCGCTTGCTGGCATAAGCACGAGCAGGAACAGCTCAGAAAGGATCACAAGGGTGAAGATATTAATCTTTAATGTTGAACATATAAAAGTATCTTTCTTTTAGCTCTTCTGGAACATTTTTATGCTTCCTCTTCTTAAAAAGATGGAATGTACGGGTCTTTGATGTGGCTGCTCACATCCTCAGTCAGTTTAATCTGATATTAAAATATTTTTTATATATTTGGGAGTTTTATTTATGACTAGTGTGCATGACTGACAGCCACCATGACATTAGTTAAAAGAAAACTTTTTTTTTTTTCAGTTTTTTTCTGATGAGTGAAACTTAAAACCTGACCAAGAAGAGGTGCACCTCTCTTGGAGACCTAATATCTTTGTAAGCAGCTTAATATTTAGAAATGTACCCAATGACATCATAACGATTGGTGGAAATAAGCGTGTGTATTTGTCTTCAGTGAATACACAAAGAAAAAAAAACCCAAACGCAGTTTTAATGTGGCAGACTGGGGAATCCTACACACTCTGTGTGCAATGAGTAGAAATACAAATCATATCAAGGCCCGGGCGTATATGATATGTACACTTAGAGTGAAAGCCCAACAATGAAATGACTCCTTCTGTACAAGCATCCTCAGCCTACTTCTGCTACAAGTTTCTTCCTTTAAAAAGGGAGTTTTTCCTTCCCACTGTCACCAAAGTGCTTGCTAATAGGAGATCATCTGATTCCTGGGGCTTTCTCTGTATTATTGTAAGGTCTTTAGCTTAGAGCATAAAGCACCTTTGAACTGAGCTGGAATGAATTCCTGGTTAAAAGGTTCATTAAAAGTTATGTAGTCACAAATTTTTGTACATCTTTACAATACAAAGCGCCTCGAGGTAACTGTTGTTGTGATTGGGTTCTCTATAATAAAATAATAATTGAATCAGTTTACAGTTGAATTTTAATGTCCTATTGAACACATGACGTTCATTAGTATCAACATTAATGGCCACTTGAACTGCAGGCATGAGTGGGTACATCTGTGTGTGTCCTTAGTGTAATATAGTTTTACAAAATTCACTAAATAAGTGATTCACACAGTAAATCTAGTTTAGTTTCAGCCTTTAGCTATCACGCTCTGACGCTTCCAAGGTGAGTATTGAACGAGGTTTGCAAACACGACCACAACAGATTCAGCTCTTCGCTTTGCTTTGCTTGTGTTGCCTTAGCAGCGTTCTTTCTTAATAGGAACAGATTTGTACTGAATAGCCTTATGATCAATTCTAAGTATTCACATCAAGTTGGTCATTGTGGAGCATTTCAAAGATGATATAATCTCGGTTTTACAACGAGTGGACTCTCCCAGGCGCTGCGGTCCCAGTGTGTCAAAAGCACCTTGAAGGGGACTCTGAGCTGATGAAACAAACGGCCTATTGATGATCAAATAAAAGGAGCTTCTCTTTCCTCCACTCTTTATCTCAGGATGCATCTCATGCCTCCCTTAATACCTGCCATCCTGATTAGATGTGGAAACAAAGCTCCGTGCCATCCTTCCTCCTCCTTAATTGCATCATTAAGACAGATCGTCTTGAGATTAAATTAGATACTTTTAAATAGATCAGCGGTAAGAAATTGAAATTTTAAGGAAGCCGAGGCACAAGCCTGTGGTTCTTTGTGCATCTGCAACAAGTTTTCCTCGTGTTACGCTTTGTTGGCAAGTTAAACATCGACTTCTTACTTTTTGACTGTTTTTAACTTTGCCAGGCCGCCTGCACTTTTTTAGCAGTTTCTCTGCACATAGACCACAGCGTAAAAACAAACAGAAAAAGGGGTTTTGGCAACACTTCTGTGCTTGAGGTTTTACTGGTTTGAAGAACTAAATAAACGAAGAGGATGTAATTAGTTCAGGAACCTTTGTGTATAGCAAATTCATAGATTTAAATCCAGAAACGTCGGAAAATAATCGCTAAAAATGTGGAAAGTTTATAAACTATGTAGCACATTCCTAAAAAAACACAAAATGTGCTGAACTGAAGATCACTATCAATATGTGCATGTGCAGGGACGGGATGATTCACGAACTTCAGACTCAGAGATAATCAGATCATCTTTACTAGTCAACAGGGACAAAGTGAATGTGTGCTTAACAGCATCCGCCACACAGCAGGGCCCTGTCTGTGTGCAGTTTGTTATTCTTTGGCCTGTTTGTGCTGCTGGTAATGTGATTTAATCACAATGAGAGTTAAAAACAAAGCAGGGGCTGTAGATGCTGTTTATATGATAAGAATGGGGCATTTTACCCTGATGCTAGATGGTTGCTAGGCAGTACAATCATATCATTCATAATTCAACTTTTGATCTTACATCATAGCAGCAATAGTCCCGCCTGGGTTTGCTTTTGTTTTAGTCTCCTAACCATCGCTGAGTCCAGGCCCACCTCTGGGTGGAATCTTGATTTCCCGCTTTTCAGCCAGTTCACCTGTCGTTCATCAGCGTCATTGTTACGACCCCCTCTGCTAGGCGACAGGAGGGGACTAACATACACAGGCCCCCACACGAAAACTGAGTGAAATAAAAGGTTTTATTGCAAACTTTTAACAAAAAACCGACAGGGCTGTTCAACGGACCACTGGGCAACCAATTAATACATAAAGAAACAACACAAGCCAAACGTAAAAGCTAAAGGATAACTAAGGCAAGCTAGCATCCCAAAACTCAAAACTAAGCATGCACCAAGACTAACAAGCAAAGTTCAACACTATGAACAAGTTCAGCAAATAAAGTTCAAAGAGGGAGGCACGAAGGGCAAACTGCATCTTCAGTCCAAAGCAGCTGCCACTGAGTGAAGGTCCTCCGGCCTTTTGTAGCCACTGATTGCCTCTTTGAGTGTCATGGGATCTCCAGGCAGCCAATCGTCTTTTGCTTTTCTTTGAAGTGTGTTAATCTTTCGTTTTTAAGTGTTGTCAAGGGAAAGGGAGTGAGCTGACTTGTGCATTAGAAATGTACTGCCATGTAATGTTTATACAATATTCTGTTTGTGTCCAGTTAAAAATAAACACTTTTACCGATCAATTAACCTAATGCTTCATGTGTGGTGTATCCATACAAAACAAAATTAAAATGGATTCTAAATAAAACAGGCCTGTAGTTTACACTTGTTTTTGCTTGCTGTACAGAGAGTGAGCTGTCTTAATGGATATTAGCTTCCTGTTGTGTGATTCTGCCACCTGTGTCCTCCTCTTAAACATACTCACTTCTCGGTTTACTCACTGCTACACTCACCAGCACAGCAGCAATGACTTCTTTAATTACTGAGTGAGGATTTCCTGTAACAGTGAGGATCGTCCAGGCTCTAACGGTAAATCCTTTACGCTTACACAGTCACACTTACTGTGAAATTATTTTGTCACATGACTCTGCTGCCATCGCTGGTCCTCAGATCAAACTTGCACAGTCACATCCTCTGGGTACTTCAAGAGCCTGTATTCTAAAAAAATAATAATAATTTAAAAATGAAGTCTTTCGTGCCTTTATTAAATGTAGCCTACTAAACCGATTTTTCGAACCAGATGCTGAATGACCCTGTGTGATGGACCGAGTTGAAAAAGCAGGAGTCGTCACAGGAGTTATTAGAAAAATAGGGTCTTTTATTTAACCCAAAAAATTATATTTACAAAACTAATAATCAGCTCATAAAAGAGATCAAAGCAGCAAACTAAACTAAGGCAAAAAGCTGCAAATTTAACAGACCACATGACTGCGAAAACAAACATAACTGACCTAAACATGAAATGGCACAGAGGATATATATATTGGTTGATCAGATCATGACGACACACGAGGGGGCACACTAAACAAACCCAATCATAAACAACCAACAATGCAGTACAGTCTGATTTGTTAATAAACTAAACACCTAGGAAGAAAATCAAAACTACTAAACCCTAAACGCAAATTTTTAATTAAGTACAAACACATTGTTTTTAATTAAAGAAGCACACATTCTCCCCCTTCAGCAGGAAGTGTTGGTGCAGTCCAATTATCCCTCTCTGTATTTAATGGTTTCAAACCCTGGCTGCCATCTTTTGTCCGGCAACTCCCAGGGATCATGGCAGGTAAGTAAAAGAAACAAAAGTTAGTCAAAAATCAAACAAAATAATGAACTGGTATGCATACATAAGTGAATTAAATCTGCATGCTTACAAATAGAAACCAGTGTATCCAAACCAATCAATAGTACTGCAAATTAAAGTGTTATTTTAAATGAGGAAATAAATACATAAGAGTTAGCGACCTTTTGAGTGTGGCCATGGGTTTGGCCATGTAGCGTTAGACATTTCTACAGCAGTCTTGCGTGTAACCCTTTTCCAAAGTGGCTAGCTTGCACTCTTTTAGTGGCTTAATATTCACGGAGAGAAATAACAACAATCAT
>VUQR01004562.1:3399-19221 GCA_015108515.1 Hemichromis elongatus
AGTGTGGTCTGACAGTCTTGTAGATCTACAGTGGAACCTCCAGCGACATGTCTGCTGCTGACAGCTTCTCTCTGCTTTCAACGAGTCTGATGGCTAAATGCACACACACACACACACTCACGCACACACACTCACAGGCATAGCGCATAAACACACACGCACACATGCATCACGTCTGTGTCTGCCGTTCGCTCTCACAGTGTCTCTTTATGATCTCTCTGTATTTTTGTTGACTGGTGATGATGAGGTATGTTAGGGAGTCGAGGAGCGCGAGGGATGAATCAGAGTGGTGACGTGTTGGTAGTCGCTACCAAAAACACTGGGTGTAAACGATGACTTGGCTGAGAGGGTTGAAAGGATTGGTTTAATATGGTGGTTTTTTTTGTGCTTTCACTCAGGCTGTTATCACTGTCAGGTGAAACCTAAAAGTGTCAACCTTTTTGTGTGTGTGTGTGTTTTGGCCATCCCTGTTCATCCCCTTTGGAGATGCTTCACAATGTCAAGAGTGATGGAATTGTCATCCTATAGAAAAACACATAATCCCTCAAATATATTAAAACAGTGCTTCAGTGATTTAAAACACCAGCTTGAGCTTGAATAGCATTTTAATGTCAGTCATTTTTAGTTGTATAAGGGCACAAGAACCTCACCCATCTTCTGTTACTTCATCTCTACTCAGGGGCAGACGTGACTGAACCCAACAGCTCAGACAGCCGTGGCGAACGCCTCGACTTCTTCCTCAAACAGGAAGAGCCTCTTACCACAGAGCCCAGCTTCCTGGGCACCAACGAATTGGAGGAGGCCGGGGGAGGAGCCGGAGGTGGAACAATCTCATCTGTAGCCAATCTGAAGGCAGCGCTGATGAGTAAGAACAGCCTGCTGTCACTGCGGGCTGAGATGATGGGAGATGATAACCCCTTGTTGTATGAGTACCTGCCCAAAGGAGGACACTCCCTGTCTTGTAAGTCACTATTTACTAACACTGCACTCACCCTGACTGTTATACACACACATGCACGCACAGGCACAGACACACACGCGCACACACACACACACACACACACACACACATGTCAATATATCTTTGAGTACCTGCTTACGTGGTCACCTGCGATACATAAAACATACAGGCGTGACTGCTTCTGGCTTGAGCCTCCTCAGTTGTAGTACTTTCCCTCATCAGCCACTGTTATCTGGATAACTCTGAATCCCTGTGTGTGCAAGTGTGTGCATGTTGGTGCATGCGTGTGCCTGTGTGTGTGTGTGTGTGTGCGCGGTGCCACTTGAGTGTGTAACCAGTTTGTGTGGTAATGCCAGTGATGACTAGTCAGCAGTGACTCAGTGAGAGAACATTTTGCTGGGATCGCTCGTGCTGTCTTGAGAAAATTTGTTTGGTTTTATGTGACAGTTTCTTTGTGGGTATCAGTGGGTCTACGGCTGTATTTCACCGCGGCAAAATAACACAACAGAACAGCAGCAACTGTTCAGATATTTACCTACCGAATTGCTCCAGCTACACAATATAAATGTTTGCAAGCTGTTAGAAGGGTGTTTAAAATTAACAATTACATCCAAACACACAAATGTCATAAACGAAGAACACAATTACAGCAAGCAATAAAAAGGTGAGCTTCAGCTATTTGTCCGCTACAAATCTTTGCTTCTTGTCATATATCTGTGCACGACCAAGCAACCTATAATTATTCTTCTCTTTAAAATCTGATATTCTCACCTAAAATTAGTAAAAGAAGCTCTTAAATCACTGTTAGAGTGTAATAAATCATTTCCTAATCATATCAATAGTAGATCAATAAGCGGCCACATTGGTGCTTAATTTGTCTGTGTTAACAAGAGATTTTTTTTTCTTTGTTCTGTCAGTTTTTTCTGCCTTCAATGAGGGTGTTAAACTGTGTGTGTGTGTGTGCGTGTGTGTGTGTCCTAGTGTGAGCATGCATTTGCTTGAGTCCACGTCCGCGTGGGCACATTTGTGTGTGTGCGCATGTGTGTATTCAACTCGTGTGTTTGTTTCTTTAGCTTTTACAGGCTAGTAATTGGATCTTTTGTCCCGAGTTCTGCCTGTTTTTGTGAGCAGAAGAAAAGCAAAGGAAGGGTACAACTCTGAGCCTAGTCATGTCTTTTCAGTTGAGCCCCACTCACCTACAAAATAAAAGACAGGGCCAAGATTTAATAGACCAAAACACACATTCGCAGACGCACGCGCTTGCACATGCACGTCACATCACATCGCTCCTTTTGTGTCAGTGTTAAGTGTGTGGGATTGAGATGTTTCTGTTGGCTTAAAGAGGAGAATCGGATGCTGTCACAGCACAGATAGACAGCCTCACAAGCCTCAGAAAAGAGAAGAGGAGGCTTTCTGATACACACTCAGACTTTACAGATACACTCAGCCTTGACTATATGAATAGGGGATTTTGAGAATTCAGAGAATGTTAATCATTTGCTCTGTGCATGGAAAAAAAAACACGTTGAATGAGCACTATATCTGTATTTTAGTTGTCACCAAAGAAACCTCAGGGAGGGTTTTGGTTAGCCAAACCCTATTTTCTATTCCCTACACAATAGGGGTTGGGGAAATGGGCCTGTCGAGATGGCCAACATCCTCCCCTCCCTCCCCTGGTCTGTCCCTGTGTCTAAATGAGGACAGAAAATAAACAAACACTGTACCTCAGATTACTGGGCGGAGGATAAGTCTGCCTGGTTTGACAGATCACTGCTCCCTGCCTCCCTCCTTCCATTCGGCCCTTTACCCCCTCCTCTTGTTCTCCTCCCACTTCTCCTTCAACCCTTTTTAACATCCTTCCTGTCCTTTTTCCCTCCTGTACTCCCCCTCACGCTATCCGTCCCTCCTTTCCTCCATCTATTTCTCCTTCACCCCTCCTTAACACTCATCCCTCACACTCTCCCTCACTCCCTCCCCTTTTGGCCAGCTCTTGCAGTTCCTCCATATTTGTCTCACTCTTGTCTCTTCTCCCCCTCTTTTACTTCAGCTGTGGAGCATCAAAGCATGTTGGTCTAAAATAGTGGAAAAGTATTGATCTAGGCGCGGAGGAGGCAGAGCAAGGTCACCTGTCCCAATTCCAGAGAGGCCTGAATATAAGCAAAAGGCCTTGACATAGAGCTACCACCTCCCACACCCTTTCATCTTGTTTCTCTTTTTCTCATTCTTTTTTCCCCCCGACATAACTGATGATTTAATAAACTGGGTTTCTGCTAAACATCCACGCATCCAAAAATAAGATCATTCTGAGAATATCTCTCTCTGCATGTAGCAAGTCAAAGTGATTCGACCCCCATCTTGTTGACAGATTTCAAATGCACAGCTTCTCTTTTTGCTATCCTTTGCATGGGTCACGGACCACATGCCAAAATACAGTGGAATCAGTGTGTATGTCAATCAACCTCCAAAATCCAATTAAGATCAATGGGATTTGGCCCCACTACCCCTCTGTGCGTCAGAGAGTCAATTCCAGACAATGGATTTTGCAGAACCATCCTTGCACACCTGCCCACACTGCCACCATGTACAGGATGTTAGGAACATCCAATTAACTATAGAGATTATACTGACATTATTGAACTTTTCCCTCCATTGCCAGCTCTCATCAATTCACATTTACTTTTAAAAATTGACTCACCTCTGTGCACTAGCTACCATTCGTTCCACAGCTACTGCCAAGAGATTTTCAAAATGTATTTATGATTGTGACACAAATTTTGTTCCAAATTTAACAAATGGATCCTATATAGCTTGTCTTCTAGCTCTCTCTTTATTTTTTGTACTGCAACCGGAAAGGAAGAACAGTGAGGGTTAGTTTAAAAAGCACCGATTTGGCAGATGGAAATAAATCTAATCTAGTCTTGGATTTTTTCAAATTGAGTCTACTTTATATATCAACTTTTTTTGGATTCAGCAGGACTTACCTGCAAGTGGAGGACTCTACAACATGGATGTGCACGGTGCTGCTATGAACCTGAACCTGCATGATCTTTTATTCATATATTTTTTAAATAATATAAAGTAAATAAAACTGTCCAAAAGTTACGACTAGCCATGTGTCATTAAGCATTTTTCCGTGAGGTTACAGGGAGCTAAAATCCAATCCAATCTTGCTATTTTCTCCTAACAAACTTACAGAGCTTTTTAGTTAATTAGTAACCTTGGTCAGTCACCTTCCAGTAATTGCTTCCCTAAAGCCTAAACAGATGTAATAAGTACGGACTCCATTGGGATGGCAGGTGAAAGAAAGGGATGATGATTGTGTGTTAGTTCCTATTCAGTCATCCCATGTTTAAGTAATGCAATTATTTTACTTTTTTCTTGTCTTTTTTTTTCTCTTGCCGCTGTGCAGGCAGTCAGCTGACTGTTATTTGCATACTTTAAAGCTTGCCAGACACAACTGAAATATTAAACTCAGTGATATGACACTGTAATATATGCAGTTACATGTTGCATTTCTGCAAGAGGCTTGAACCAAAACTGATTAACTATTCCATGAAAGCCCTTTCCTGAGAACCGTCTACTGCCAGAACACCATTTGTTAATGAGCTACTCCCTCTCACCTGTATCTCATCCGTTTACTCTCGGTCTCTACTTCCTCTTCGCCGTTAATGCTGTTTCCCCTGTCACTGATGGGGTGGGGAAGAAGAGATGGGGAGTTAAACATTTGTGTGTGTTCTCAGTGAGTGGGAGTGGGGAGTGTCGGGTGCGGTAGTTTAACATTCCAGGAATCCATCCACGGCCGAGCCTCATGGTTGTGTGATTCTGTCCGTTGTGCAGAGGAGGGCAATGAATGGCTAACCCACTGCATAACTCCGGAGACATTCCCCAAAATGCTGCCCACATTTGCACACGCTCGCATGCGTACACGCACTGTCTAGAGAAGCTTGCGATACATTATGCTTTGATTAATACACACTATTAATCAAAGCGAAGAAAGGGAGAAAAAAAGAAATGCGCTCTCAGTACCAGCTAATGGTGATGTTAATGTAGCAGAAAAAAAGGCTCTGTTTGAATAGTTGTGGAAAGCTAAAGGTTCTTAAAAAAAATTGAAATTCTTATCCAGCGTGTCTTAACTTGTTGCTGGTAAACATCTTACATGGTCGATGTAGTCGTCCTTTACCCTGCGTGCACAAAAAAAATCTTCACTTGAGCTGCACGATGGCTCCTCTCCAAAACAATCTCCTTCCACGCTACAGAGGATCCTCAAGCCCTCTCCTTATATGCATTTTACTCACACAACATGGCACATACACACTCACAAAACACACACCCGCTGCCATCCTCTGCGCACGCATGTGGGTGGAAGGAGAAGGAGAGCAGAGGAGCGAAAGAAAAAAAAGAGAGAGAAAGAGAGAAGAGAAGCCCTAACCCTTTCCCCTTGGCTGGTGGAAAGTGAAACTTCAGAGTTTTTCTTCCTCCCCCTCTCCATAGTGTTTGATAGTGTAGCACTGGCAGCCTCTGTGTGCCCCCCTGCCCACTCTCTCCCGTTGTGTTCTGGTGGCCAGCTGCTAGCAGAGTTGCAGTTGTACGTGAGTGGGTGGGTGAGACTCGTTTCCTGTGCTCCTCAGGGCTCTACTCCAACAACTACTGCAGCACGCTTCGGCCAGGGGCCACGGGGGCCACTATTCATAACAAACAGGGGGCTGGCTCCTCTCCTCCTCCTCTTCCTCCTCTTCCTCCTCATCTTCCACCATCATCATCATCACCACCACTACCGCCATCATCATCATCATCAACAACATCAACATCAGCATACTGCCCACCCACTCCACCCACACCACTGCACCCCTCTGAGCTTCGGCCCCTGGAGGCCCCCGGTCTGAGGGCTGGGGCACCCCTGCTGCACTCAGAGAGATTGGACATGGAAGTTGAAGAGGCCCCTGAGGGCCCAGAGCCCTCCACCTTGCCTGAGGTAAGTGTACCAGAGCCTGGCTCAGCTCCAGGGCACAGTCTGCTCTCTGGGCACTGCTTCTCCACTCAGATAAAAGTTCTAACAGTGGAGATAAGTATCCAGGGGGCAGCATCACCCTGTTTCTATACACGCACACACTGAAGGGGTTTGAGAGGTGATGGAGGGTAGGAAGTAGCAAGTGATGTGGTGGGAGCAAGCTAGGAGTTTTTGCAAGAAGGAATTGGGGGTTAATGGGGATATTACCCTTATTTCAGAGAGCATTCTTTTTTAAATGTTAGCACATCATTGCTCAATCCCTTTCTGTATCTAATTCTCTTTGTGGAATTTGGCATATTTCCTGCTTCACTGGAGAAGAAATGCTATTTTTTTCCTTTGTTTGCTCTTTCTTTTCTGTATGCTTTGTTTGCTTTTCTCTTCCTTTCAGATTGCCAGTTCTTCACTCATGTCTCCCTTCTCAAATAATCTTTTAATATAGTTAGACTTGAATTCACCTTCAAGCCATAAGTGTCTTTGCTCAACATTAGTGGTAATGTAGTCCTTAGTAGTTACATTAGTGATGACACGTCTAGTCACAATGGCAGCATGTGCTTAGAGATGGCAGATAACAGGCAAGGTAGTGTGATGAGAGTGAGTAGAATCAATACAAGTAGACAATGAGAGGTTTGCTCTTGCAGCCCAGGAAATTGTTTGTTCTTCTCAGTGTGTGAGTGAGAGAGTGGGTGTGTGTGTGTGAGAGAGAGCATGGCAATATGAGCATGTGTAGCAGTGAGTTTTGTGCCAGTCTGTGTGTGTACGCTGTGTGTGCGGGTGAGCATTTAGGAGCAGCATTTGATTTCAGTGGACCTGCCTCCCAACAAGCCTCCCTATCTCTACGGACAAGCCATCTGTTTGCCCAGTGCATGGTGTTCTGTTCTTAGAGAGGAGGAAGGAGGAGGAGGAGGAGGAGGAGGAGTGTAGGGGCTGAGCAAATGGGCGGGGGTGAAGGAATGGCAGGAGCATGGAGTAGATTGAAGAAGAGTGGAGTTTAGTTTAGTTGCCGAAGGAAAAAGTGTGGGGACGGTTGTTTAGGTGCACCTTGCTTACACCCAAGAGAGTTTTGAGTTTATGAGTATCTTTCCTGTAATTCATTTATTAACACTCTAGCACAGCATAACTGCTCATTCTGTGCCCATGAGACAGCTGTAGCATCCAGAAATTATTTACTTTTTTTTTCTCTGTTTGCTTTCCAGTTTCAAAGTCTTTGAATAATCATGACCTTGTTTTGCTTTACTTTTTAATTTTCTGCTTCCTCGTCTTTGTTTCTCCATTTCTTACATTTTTTTTTAAATAAGCTTGCCTTCACAGCGTCTACCATCTTCCTTCCTCTTGCATGTCCAGACAACATTACATACAGGCTGTATAAATATGCCTGTGTGACATAACGGTATGTTTTACGCTTACAGGAGGGCACGAAAGACAAAGAAGACACGAAAGAATACAACACAGGTATGGAGTATGCTATAAAACTTGATTTCACAATTTAATAGTCATGATAACTTAAGCTTGTGCTTATTGTACCTCAGTATTTATCTGACTTTCACTCTCACCGTCCTTCTCACTATTTCAGCCTTGGAAGGTGACCAGTCTCCTGTCGAGAAGGATCAGATGGGCGAGGGGAGTTGTGCGGGTGACTTGACTGTGCCTGCGTCAGTACCCGTGGTTGGCAGAGGGACTAAAGGGCTGCTTGGGCTGGGTGAAGAGGCTGGATTAGGGGAAAGGGTTGTGCCAGAGCACGGTGCCTGGCCCTCACAGGGGTTCGCCTGCTCCCTGTGCAAACGGCTGTTCCGCAGCCTGGAGCATCTCAGGGAGCACGAGTACCGCCACACCCTATCTCTGATGGCCTTGTCCCTCGACTGGCCAAGCATCCAAAGTCCGCACCACCAATTGACCCAGCCCCGTCACCATCCGCAAAGTCATCTTTTCCACTTTCAGTCTTCATACCGCCCTGCGGTGGCTGAGCCTGCACCGGCGCGCTACCTGTGCTCGCAGTGCCCCGCCAGCTTCACTCTCAAATCTAATGCGGACCGACACGAGAAGACCATCCACTTCAAGAAGAAGTTGATGCAGTGTGTGTACTGTCTGAAACACTTTAGAGACCGCACAGACCTACACAGGCACCTGTCATCCGTTCACTCCAAAGAGAGAGGGCACACCTGCCCTGCCTGTGCCAAGGCTTTTAGCACTCAAAAAAACCTGGCCACACATGTAAAGGTGTGCTGCCAGGTGGGGTCCGTGCCAGGAGCTATACTGGGAGGCAACAGTGGAATGGAAATGTCTCAGGGTGGGACTATAGACCCACTGTGGCGAGTAACGCAACAGATGAAGGTTGACAATCATAATCATAGTATCAATGTGGAAAATTGAGAGTGGAATTACGCTACACAATTTCCTACCCATCAGTTAGTCGTGTATCCTCAAATGTGTTTTACGTTCATGCCAAAAATACTCTGTGGTGTCATCGCACTGACAAAGTAAGAGTTTCTTTTTAAAATCATATGTTTGTTGATGATATAAATATCTAGGGACTTTTTTTTATTGCTTGCTAAGTTTTATGTCACTAATATTTTTTTTAATGGTGACTCAAACTGACGACTTATGTGTCAAAACTGCACAATTCCTATGCAAAAAACAAGAGATATGTTTAAAACAAACCTTCGACTGAAAATATATGTGGTCTTTTTAGACTGAGCGAATAGTTTTAGTGAACACTGAGTGTACCCATGAACAGGTGAATTACTTTCCACTGCAGTGCCGGGTTTAGAGACTTGGGGGGGGATGGGGGGTTTCCACCTCCACGACCTAAACCACTTGTCTGACTCTCTGTCTCCAGCCACCAGTCTGACTAAACTCTTCTCTCCTTTTTAGGCAGAGAGATCTTTATCTTTGTGTCAACCCCTGCATTAGGGGCACAAAGACATTCAGATATCTGCCAGGCATTACTCTGAGTCACAGCCCACACAACCACACCACCTGCAGGAATTTTGTAGCATTGCATCATAAGGAGAGAATAAAAACTCAGGCGAGAACACGACTGATGCCAGGGGCAATACGCCTCAGCTGATAGAAGGAACTGTCATAAAAGAACTGAAACACAGAACAAAAACGTTTGATTTTTTTAACTATAAGCCAACAGAATTTGACCCCAAATCCACCACTATTGAACAGTATCTTGTTTTCAGTGTGACATGACTGCTTTCAGTCATTGCTGTTATATCGATACAGATGAGGGGATGTGCTGAACGAGACAAAGCCAGCTAAAACAATAGATCAGTAGCAACTAGGAAAGGGGGGTTGGGTGGTGTCATCATTTTCTCTTTCTCTGTCTATCTCTTCTGTCCCAGATCTGTAATTCTTGCAAAGGCTGAGTGTGGTTGGAGCTGGACAGTAATTGGTCCTTCACGGCTCCGGCCCCTCTTAACCTCTGACCCCTCATCTGAAGAGGAAGTGGGCAATGAAGGGCAGATGCCCTTTAAACTGGATGAGCTTAGTGATGTCACGGCTGCAGACAGATAATGGTGTGGTTGTGAGCATGGGGTAGAAAATGAGAGATCAAGAGAGACAAGTAGGCAAATGCAGGAGTATAATAAAAGAGGTGGTGGAGAATGTCGATGGGCAGAAGCAGGATTATTGGAATCAGCTTCAACACTGGCTTGAAAATCATTGCTAATGTAAATTCACACCAATTTCTGCCAAAATTTTCTCTCTTTAGTTTACAGCAGGCCCTTAACATGCAACAAGATACTGTCTTGATAAAACCCAATTACCGTACATAGGATTATTGTGTATACACATACTGTGATTACTATGTCCAAAGAGAAGCTATTCACCTGTGTTTACATCTAATTATCACTTGAGCACACTGAACTGCAATTTCTGTGCACTTAGAATAGCAGAACTGGTGTCAATTGGGAATCTGTCCGCTTCCTGTTGTGTGCATATCCTGTGTATATACATAGGGAATTCCTAAATGCCAAATCCTTTCTGCAACAGAATCCCACATTTTCAGGGAGCGAGCTCTGTCCTAGCTAGCAGCTGAGACAGAGCATCAGGCTCAGAGAAGTCAGGAAATAATCAGAGACAGTCATTGAGAAGAAATGGCTGTTTTTGAGTGTTGTTGCAAAATTTAAAAATACTGAAAGACATTTCATTTTAGATTCTAGATTTTCTCATTGACATCCCTGTGTTGTACAAAAGCTGTACTTTTCAAACAAGATTCTACTTGTAGATTTTATGCTGTAATTAAACTATGATGGAAATTTTCAAACTTTGCTGCCGTTTTTATTCTTTAATTAAACTATCCCTGTTATGTACACATGCGCACACAAACACACACACACACGCACACTGCAATATTTCTCTCATGTTTTCACTTTGACCAAAAAAAAAGTCCAAATACCTAACTCTTTTGTGCAGTTCATGTGTATTTGCATGTTTTTTTGTGATGTGCTTCTTAAATATTTAATCAGAGCAGAAGTCGATTTGCAGATGGAGGTAAATATATTGTAAAAGCTTGTAACCCCTGCAGTGTGTTTGACCCAACTATATGTGATTAGTGTTCGTTGTGTTTTTGCATTTGTAAATCCAGTTCCAGTCTCCCCAAGTCATATGCTTTGTGTCATTGGCTAGAAACAGACAAAACACACAGAAACAGTCAGTTTACTTCAATGTCTTTTACCTAAGCTACCACTTAAATCTAGACTTTAAATAAAAGCTTCACCAGACCCCGACACAACACTAAGACATGGTATTAATATTTGTTGTATTTTGCTCTTGCCTTCCCTTGTGTGATTCAATATTCCTTCTTTGTGTGGGTGATTTTATTTTCTTGTCATTGTCTGTGTTTGTCTTTCTGTCTGTGTTTTTCGCTGTCCATAGTAGAGACCTTCTAGTGCAACTAAGGCAGACTGGCTGTTGTGTTATGTGTTTATAGTATCTCTTTTCCTTTATTACTTTAGTATAGAGGAAGAGCTGTTACCAGGGCAACCGTAGCTTTGACGGGGATTGGGGTGGCCATGGGAATTGATGGTACATTTCTAGACCATGTCGCTAATTAAATGCAGTAACTAAAAAGTGACATGTTGGTTTATTTAAACAAGCTTCACTCAACCTTCAATTTTTTTCTGTCCCTCTTCTTTCTCTCTATCCTCCCTCCCCCTCTCTGTCCTTTCAGTGAATGACTTCACGGTGATCCGTAAAAAGTTCAAGTGCCCCTACTGCAGTTTCTCTGCTATGCACCAGTGCATCCTAAAGAGGCACATGCGCTCCCATACTGGTGAGAGGCCATACCCCTGTGAAATCTGTGGCAAGAAGTTCACCAGAAGGGAGCACATGAAGAGGCACACATTGGTAAGTGCAGTCCTTCATTTATCTGTAGGATGTAGCAAATTACACCTTGAAGTGAAGATCTATAGACGTTATATATAAGAGACAGACAAGACAAGTATACGTCACTGACTAGTTTGTTAATTCCTGTGTAGAAGCTTAGATTTAACATCAGAGCTCTCGGTTTTCTTGAAGCCAGAAGTGTTTTGGACTAAAGGTCAGTTTATTTAGGTACTATAGTGCATTCACAGACACCAACTATTTAGTTCAAAACAATCAGACAGTATAAAAGATGGACATACCTACCACTGGGTTCTGAAGTGTCCCTTTTGAAACCTTGGGATGAATGTTTCTACAATCGCCATCTTTGTTGCAAAATACTGGATGTGATGTGAGGTTCACCACAGATTTTAAAACCACTCTCTTGTTCTTAGCAATTTAATCTGTCTTCTGATCAGAGAAAATACTCAATTTCAAAACACAGCATGACCAAGATTTACAAAATAACAATAATAATCTTTTCAATGTCATCCAAAATGAGTGACATAGTGAGTGTAACTCCGTGGGAAAGTGTTTTATTGGTCAAATTAGAAAGCCTTTTATTGAGGTTTTGCAGACATTTGACCATCAATCACGTGATGTTAACTTGTCAGCTGTAAATGTTACAATCATGGTCACAACCTAGGTCGCAATTTAAGTAAATAAGGCCCCAGTCACACAGACCTAAAGAGTGGTCCATGACCATCTGATAATCACTGGTTGTGAGTGAAAAAATGTATATTTCCTGACTGGATATGAGTGGTTGATGGAGGTTGATGGCAAATGAAAATTGCAAAAGTCCCATGCACACAGGTCTACAGACCGGTCAGTGACCCCCTAGCAGGTACCTGTTGCCAGCGAATAAATTGTATTCCTCCTTCTCTTCACTTCTTCAGTCACTAGCATATTGCTGCAGTTGCAATTTGAATGAAAGTGACAGACTTCTCTACAAATACAGTCTAAACAGAGCACAAAAGTAAAATTTCACCTTTAAAACATGTTAGTTGCAGCGCTGAGGCACAACTGTTACTTTCACTTACTTTTTCAATTTTTACTACCGCTCAGCTAGTAGCTAGTAGGGAGTATTTGCAGACAGACATGAAAACTACACGCAACTGTGGCAATGTACTAGCAACCACAGCAATAAACGGGAGGTTCTTTGGGCAACATTTGCTTTGCAACCAGTTTCATCTATTATCAGCCAGGAGGGGATTAAACATGTTTCCCCCTGGTTGTATCATGTCCAATAAGATGAATGCAATGTGTACCTGACCTCATGTGATAAACAGGTTTTTTCACTGAATAGGACTAGAAAACTTTTTGCAACCACAATAATTGCCACCTGGTGGCCCTCAGATGAGAAGCAGATTTAAGGTACTTGTAGGTTAGCTACATTTTTTTTTATGTCCGCCATTTATAAAAGTAACATACATATCAAGAAAAAATTATTTGCCTTTCTTTGAAACCGGTTTCTTTATGTTCCCCGGTGCAGTTGTGAAGTGAAAAATTATCAGTGGAAAACAAATCCACTTTGTACCATGTTGGATTCATAAGCTAGCACACAAAGAAGCTATTTGAATTTCACTCACTGAAACTGGACCACAGTCTTCTTGGCTGTTAATATACTTAAATGCACAAAAAATGTTCCAAACAAGTAATGGGCAATTGTCATTGATTTAGTTCAATGATTTCTATCAGGGGAGTTGAAGCCTAGCACACAGCTAGCAGCCTTAGCTAACTGTGTTAACCGCCTATCCTTCAAAGAGGCCACACCCCTACATTTATAAAGAATATTCACCCCTACCGCTGCTATAGGGTTGCAAATTAAACAAAAACATGTACATGTTTGTTTCTGCTGTAAAGTCGACCTTTTAACTTTGGTGCAGGTTTTTACACTTCCACTTGGAATTTTAAAAATTTTGCAAATATTTTGTGTTTCCATCCCACAGGTCCACAGCAAAGACAAGAAGTACGTGTGTAAAGTCTGCAGCCGAGTCTTCATGTCAGCAGCCAGTGTTGGAATCAAACATGGCTCCCGCCGCCATGGCGTTTGTGCTGATTGCTCTGGCAGAGGTATGGCGGCACTCCTGGACCACAACGGTGAGGTGGGTGGCGATATCTCTCCAGAGGAGGAGCTGTATCCCGGTGACCGTTTCCACGATGACCAAGCAGAGTGTGATGGAGATGGAGAAGGGGAGGAGGAGATGATGGTCGAAGGAGACGGAGAGATGCTGGGAGAAGGGGAGGAAGACAGAGGGAAGTGGAAGGACTCAGGGATGACCGCTGAGTCGCATGGAACGATGGACAATGAGAAAGAGGAAAGTGACTCCTCGGCACAGGAGGGGGAGCAGCAGAATGGGAGCGAGAAGGACTTCGCCTGGATCTCATAGAATCTGTGCGGCTCCTGTTAGTGGCCCATCAACCGATCTCTGAAGATCTTTTGCGATCTCTCAGGCAGAATCATCTGCTCTCTTTACCCATTCGTCCCACTTGGGGCAGGCCTTCCTTTGAGTGGAAATGCTGTAGGGTGATGCGCGACAATGATCTAATACCATTACGAGTAACACTCAAATGCACACATACCGACATACACACACTTTTACCACACACACACACACGCACGCTCTTCTCAACCTTGACTGCCATAGAAGAGGAAGAGATGGCTCAGTGCAAGGCTTTTTCTGCTTACCTCCTTTACTTCTGATGCAGTGTTTTTGTGTTATTTTTCTCGAGGGTTCAGGCCAGAGTCCAGTAGTTTTCTACTCTGTCAAAACAGGAATCAGTGGCGGCGTTGCCAAGGACATGGCCAACGCCAGACTGCTATGTATGTTTGCCATCACAATCATCATGGAAATCAAGGATCACTGGACAGTGTAGGGAAATAGCGAGGAGGAAGGCTGTCTTGGTCTTATAACTACGACTATAATGCTTCTGGGGAAAGTGTCTCCCTATGAGTGAAGGGAGGGTCTAAATCTATTGCAAAGCTACGTGTGTCAGAGGACCGGGCAGCCCAATGGCACATTGTTGAGTCCTACTGCCACAGACTTGCACTTTAATGACAACTGACTCCTATCAATACCCTGAACCCGTGGTTTACATTTTTGATCTGATCTTTACTTACCTAAACAACTCGGTGACCGCACCTACCTTTAAGGATATACTTTATGTCCTCTTGACTGTTATCACGAAATAGAAATCACTGAATCTTTGTGCAGATTGCTGTTTATATAGCCTATGCCTTTCAGTGGGGTCCTTAATCTTTTCTTCATTTAAGTTTACCGCCTGGTTTCTATTGATCCATTCCGATAAATACTGGAGATTTGAAAAAATGTACATAAAGTTTCGTTTTTGGTTTTGCTTTATGTTTTGTTTTTTTGGTGGAAATTTAAAAGGGGGACTGCAGGCCGTGCGAGACAGAGAGAGACAGAGAGACCGAAAGATGCTTTTTAGAGTTTCAGCCATCTTCACCCACAGAGTGGACATCAGTTTCTACTTCCTGTTTTTAAAATCAATTCAAGCACACATTGGATGCTCTACACTAATAACTCTTTCCTTCTCTCTCACTTTCTCTGGTCCAGATTCTCTCACACTGGAGGTTGTGACAATAGGACCTGAGAGCTAAGTCTCTCACACTTAAGGAGGAGCTGCCTTTGTGTAAATTTTTGTTTGTTTGTTTTTTTTTCCGTGTGCGCGTGCTTGCGTGTATTTTTTAAGTCAGTCATGTATTTCCACTTGCTGGAATCAGAATATGCAGACTCTTTCCATGATTCTTTTGCTGATGTGCTTTCTTCGGCTTTGCAAGGTTAAAAAAGAAGATTTGCAGAATTGTGCTTGAAATTCAGAGTTTGCTATTTGCAGAGAGTGTAATATTACTTTGTTTTGTTTGACAGCTATTTATTGAAAAACCTGTTTGTTTATATGTGAATTCCTAATTTTCAGAAGTCCTTCCCTTGCTTTCGCTCTCTCTGTACATGTTGAGTGGAACAGGATGGCTGCTTGTATGCAAGGATGAGTGTCCAGTGTCCAAAAAAAATTCTATATTTAGTTCTTAAGATTATTTCCATTGGGTTTTTTTGTTTGTTTGTTTGTTTTCAGCAAAGTTGACAATTCAAGTGAGTCAGATGACATGTCTTATTATGAATATCAGAACTATGATTACTTGTTGTTGATGTTACTATTATTAATTATTATTAAGTGCTGGATGCTAAGCTTTATTGTGTGTGTGTGTGTGTGTGGTTTTTTTTTTGATATTTTATATCTTGGATAAGAAAAAAAGCTTTTATACTTTGCCTTGTTGTGGACAGCAAGCCATGGGGCTTTTATCAATCTTTTATTGTGCCAGTTTACGCTTTCTCTGTCGTATTTGCTTTATTTTTTTAAATTTTTTTTTTACCAAGGGGGAAAAACACATTCACTGTCAAACATCTCTGTTAGATATTGATTGAAACATGTATTCAGCACATGCTTTTGCATCACTAATGTACACTAA